>JASVEL010003261.1:0-181202 GCA_032618575.1 Nicotiana noctiflora
ATCTACAATAACGGGTCGTTTGGTTGGAATATGATTTATACCAGTGTAAGTTATGCCGGTATAAGTTATATTGAGATAAGTTATGCTGAGATTACTTATGCTTTTATTGTTGTTTATTCATTGTTTGGTATGTTGTATTAAGAATGACAATTGCATAATTTCTAAGAAGAAAGGTATAAGTTATACCGGTGTTAATTACCCCGGTTTTTATAAGGTATAAGTTATCTCATTGTTAAAATTAACACCGAGATAACTTATACTACTTGGTTTACTAACCAAACAAAATATTAAGGTGGTATTAAATTTTTGTACTACCCTTATACCTTCTTTTACCTCATACCAAACGACCCCTAAATGATCAATTTACTTTTAACATGTCTATTATAAAATATTAAATTTTATACAAAAATACATAGTATGATTAAACGGTCCTCAATTAAATATTTAATGTGAGGAGTAAGAAAACTTTTTAGGGATATGTATATAAGGGTAATTTTGTAAAAATAACTTAAATTATTTTTTAATTATAAAAATAAACACTTATTTTTAAAAAATAAAAATAAATAAATTAATCACTTATTATGAACGGAAAAGAGGACTATATAGAAAATTAAATAATAATTGGTATACATATCTTCTGAGTTCTAATATTATTAGCTGTAGGATTTTTGGATTTAAACAACTTTTTTGTTAACTTTTCTGTACTCTCTTTCCGGTTGTTAAGACACTATGTTTACGTAAGAGAAACATTTTTATTGTATATGCATTGATGCTTTTTCTACTTTCTGTAGAAAATATAAAACCTGAACTTTTATCTCCACTTAATTATATACTATCCTTAAGCTAATCATTCAACTTCTCCTTTAGTACATATTCCCAATATAATAGATTAATAATAAATGCAATATCCAATAAAATAGGTTAACAATAAATAAACTCCAAAATAAATAAATTGATTTGAGCCTAATATTGCAGTTTGTAATTGATGGATTGCTTCTATTAATTATTAATCATATAAATCTACAATTTCTCAAAATAGAAAAGAATTTTGAAGACAGATCATTTCATAGTTATCAAATTGCATCAGGATTATTTTACTTCTTCTACTTAATTAGAAACTTAATCAGTAACATACATGTGCATATTGACCAAGATAACATAAAATAAGAATAATTGATCATTTTTTCCATCTCCCAAGATCATCAATTTTTATATTAATTTATCATATGAGCCGTTGTTAAACTCCACCGGTATTTTCTTAATCACAATTAAGAAAAGCCACTTATTGTGCAAAGGTACTCTGTCATTAGAAAAAGAAAAAATACTAGTAAAACTTGTCATAACACCTATGTATACATGTAATAATGAAAATGATTCACCCAATGTTTATAGCTGTCTTAATTAGATAAGATTATTACAAAGTTCCAAATCTTCATGTAAGCTTTCCAAGAACAGGACAAGATATGTTCCACATCGTAAACTTTATCAAATGACAAAAGTACACTTTGAATGTGAAGAAATTACAAAGTGACCAGCAAAAAAACAAGCTACTTCAAAGGGCAGTCCTGTCAAAAAGAAAGATTATTTTGTGTATTAATTGAGAAGTGCAGAGTCTCACATGGCTTAGAAGTTAGTCTCATGTGAGTGTGACCACATGCCTAGAACTCCTCCCATGTTATTATGAACAATCTATTAGTTAGGTTATATGAAGGGTCAAACTGCTAAAGCACCCTCTTCTTTGACTAATTGATACTCCTGATTTTTAATTTTGTACTCTTTTCGGTTCATAATAAGTGATCAATTTATTTTGGGCATAACCATTAATAAAATACTAAATTTTAAATAAAAATAATTAGTGTGACTAATTGTATGCGGCGAAATGAGAGAGTCTAATTTCTTGCTATCAAGTCACTTCAAAAGAACACCTCGAGACCCCGAGGACGCGAAGTTGTGACCGAGATCCCCCCCCCCCCCTCGGGGCTCGTTGAGGTCCGACTTAAAGAGGATATAGATCGAGAATAGAGTAAAATGGAGAATTTTCAAGGCACACGGCTAAGTCTGACAAAGCCAGCTTGTCCGGAACTTGTATCAAGGCATCGCGTCTAACCGTCCCATCTTTATGCCTTTACAACTAATATATTTAGTACTATTACAGGATTCCCCTCCTATATAAATAGGATCATCACTATTTGTAAGGAGGTTGCGGAGGTTATTCCAACTATTCTTCACGAAATAATAATTCTCTCTCTTTTCTCTCTAACTTATTCGCTCGAGACTACCATTTTCATTAATTACGTTTATAGTTGTTCTTCATTTTATTACTCCCAATAGGCCATAAAGAGCCTCTAACGATTATACTCTAACTGTTATCCCTTTCCCGTTTATCCCCGATAGCTCGAGCCCGAGCCCGAGCATCGATCTCGAGGCCCCTCATTGGCCAGTCCGAGGCCCGGACAGCAAGCCCCCATGGTTTGATTATAACCCCGTTTTAGCTCGTATTTCATCCTTTAACTTTATATATCTTGAATCAACTGCTCTAACAACTAGTATAAAGATAGATCGCGTATTTTTAGAGTCCGATTAACAAATTTAATTGCCATTATTATTTTCACGGTAAACACTAATCTATCCTTAATTAAACGTTGCAGCATAGTTAATGTGAAGAGTAAAAGACTTTAAAGAATACATACATAAGGATAATTTTGGAAAAACAAATTGAATTTTTTCTTGGTTATATAAATGGACACTTATTTTGAACCAAAATAAAAAGATTAATTGATCACTTATCGTGCACCAGATAGTAGTATATGATATAGAGTTAGTGAAACTGAAATCGGAATGGATATGATTTATTACATACAGTATAAGTCTTGCTAAATTCATACGCATACATCTTTGGTCCAAGTCGAAATTAGGGCAATTATATCTAGCATCAAGTTAGATCTGAATAGAAGAAATTGACTATGATAAAGATTTTTAAAATTGTATTTATGAATCTTAATTGTTACTTTTTGTCGATCTCCTACAAATATGATCAATACAACTAAAAGAACATTTGTAATTCATAAAATCGAATCTCCTGGGTGCTGAGATGGGGGCTATATTCTACCTTTCACTTTCAAGAGAAGTTTCCCATTGTTTCACTAATAACGACAGCGTCATTTCAACTAAACTAGTCTAAGGTCATTGAATCATGGGCATTTTGACATCTGAGAAAAATGGCATCCAAATTCACCAAACCAATTATTTTGCTCAACTTAATTAGTCGACGGATTACTTCTTTAAACAGAAGTTTTACTAGGTTCATTACAGGAACACAATGATCCCCCCCCCCCCAAAAAAAAACCCACCCACCCCCCGGCTAAAAAGAATAAAACTGTAAGGTGAGGACACCAAACTAGAGAAGTAGAAACTTCTCTTTTTCTAGGAATTAAAAAAACAAAAGTAAGAAATATCAAAGTCTGCTCAATTCAACTATCTATGTATTGCTGATTATTTGAATCCATTAAAAGACACTAAGATACCATGGTAGAAAAGCTTTTGTCTTTAGTTCCAAAGGTATCCATGTGCTGTTCCCATATTCTATTACATAGCCTTACTTCATTTGTTTCTACTTCTCCAGACCACTTGGTTTAAATATTCTCACCCTTCTTTAACATTTACTACTACTAGCAATTAACAAATACAACAGCACACAAATGTCATTACTTCTATATTTCCTCCCCTTATAAAGCATACAAACTTAGGTTCTTACCTTAATCCAACTACATTTCCTTATTTTCTTGGTAATTCTACCATGGTTTCCTTAGAAGTTGCCTCTAGATCCGATGAACCAACTTCTAGTCCCCGAATTTCCTTCTCTTCAGAATTTCTTGATGAGAAAAATTTCATATCCATTACTCCAAATGCACAAGCAGACAAAGAACGAAAAGATCAGCAAGAGAGAGCGCGGAGTGCAGCAGATTTTGAGTTCCTTTCGAGCAAGTTAACCAGCGAAAAGATGATCACAGCAGACGAGTTGTTCTTCGAGGGTAAGTTACGTCCTTATTGGCAAATGCATTATGCTGAAAAGCTAAACAAGATTAGTTTAAAAACTGAACATGCTGAGGAAGAAATATTGAAAGAAGCTGAGGTGAAGAGTAAGGAAGAAAGTAGACCTATAAATTGGTTCATTGATGAGGATCCATCACCTAGGCCACCAAAATGCACTGTTTTATGGAAAGAGTTATTGAGATTGAAGCAAAAGAGAGCTTCTTCATTATCACCTTCTTCTTCTACTTCTTCCTCGTCTTCTTCGAGTTCTATTGCTGATATTTCTGTAGCAGAACATGAAAAAAGTAAAGGTCAAGGAATCAAAGAGAAGAATGTGAAAAGAATTAAGAAAGGATTGGAGAGAAGTAGATCAGCAACTTTAAGAGTTAGACCTGTGATTCATATGCCACTTTGCACTCAGGGGAAAAACACAGCACTGCCTCCTATGTTTTCCCTTAAGAAAGGAAGAGCACTCGAGAGGTGAAAACAACTTGCCATTGTTGGTCATTGTGTAGAGATGTTCTTTAATGTTTTTTTTTTTTTTTTTTTTTCAATTCGTTTTGGTTTCGATGCTTCTTTTCATTTCTTTCATCACCTGCATTTTAGAATTTAGATTACATGTTAGGATCTGATGAATTACCATGTTGATGTGTTCATTTCTTGTAATGTATGAGAAACTAATTTCATCTAGTTTCAAGAGTTATTGTAATCTGACATTTCTAGCTTTCATTTTCATGCTAAAAAATAGTGAACCAACTAGGCATATGCCTCTTGAATTTATTTTGGAGTTGTGGATGTTTGCTTTCTACATTTTGTAGTTTTTAGGCACATTTCTCCATTGACGAAATACATAAATGATCCTTTTTAAGTTGCAACTTTAAAACTTTTGGATGAGATACATGTTATATCACCAAAAGAGATTATTCGATTTTGAATAGCAATCTAGAGGCCAAAATGTTTTGGAGGAGTTTGAGTTTCAATTAAGTTTTCCGCTCATCTCACCGGAAAAAGGCCATAGCTTTTAGAGTTTTGCTCCGGCGAACAAAACCTACAAAGACCCAGCTGCTCTAATCCATGATGCAGAAAATGGAATTGAAGTTTTGTGGGCGGTCACTGAAATTGTTATTATGCAGTGGTTATTAATTGTTACATTATTTTCAAGATTGAAGAAGAGGGGGGGATTAATGGCGGAAGGAAGAGGCACTACTGAAAAACAATCATATTGCATCACTTTCATAATAAATAGTAAGAGTTACAAACATGTTTATACAATTGGGTTTCAGTACATATGAATCAAAGACAAACTTTTTGAGTTATAGAAAGAGAAAAATAAAGAAGAATGACTGAAAACTCCAAAACTGTACATACAGCTATGGACACAAAAAAATTACAGAAAAAGTCCATTTTACAAGACTATTTGGCTAGACAATGTGCTGGCAACCAATTTGAATAATTGGTGTTGGTGAGTGTATTCCGGAGTTCCAATAAATGAATGTTCAAGATTTTTTTTTTTTCAAAAGCTTCAAGATTGCAAAAGAGGTTCTGAAATCTAATGCCGAAAACTGAATATTTTATACTTGTCAATGTCCAAAAGAGCAAGGACAACCTCCTTCATTTAGGGGGTTGTGACAAGAATGGATTCCCAGGGGTGGTCCTACAAAGAAAGCAACCGAACAATTTTATTAATACTGAACAAAAAGTAAAAGGCAAAAGCAATGAAAACAATATTGAAAATTGCAATGCATGAGTACCTGAGGTTCAGCTTTGGATTTCCAAGAAGGCTGCTTGGCACATTGCCAGTCAAATTATTGTTCTGCAACAAGCTGCAGCAAATAATACTGTTATTTAAAAAAACTCAACATAGACAGTGTTAGTCTGAGCATAAAATAAGATGACTATATATAACATCAAGCAAGTTCCTCCATTTTTTCCTTTTGCAGGACATCAAACTTTTTTTTGATTCTCTTCGAGCCCCAACTAATCCCGGGGGTGCATAGGCCCTCGGCAACGAGTTTCCCGTAAGTGCACCATGAGTACATCAAACTTACACAATATAACATCATTTAAATCTTTTGACAAAATGATATTTCATTGAATTTCTTTTGCCGTAAAAAATAATGTAGGATGGACATTTAAGGGAAATATCTTGTGAAATAACGCCAATAACAGACGAACTATAAATGATACTTTAGGATCAACATGAATGTGCATGATTTCCAGGTGTACTGATATTCAACTGACCTGACAATTTGTATAATATTTCAGGAAAAAAGAAGAAGATACATTTCAGAAACACATGCAAACCAATCCATCTATCTTTTATTTCTCTTTAATTTACACTTGGTATCACAAAAATTACCTCTATTGTGGTCGCTTAGAAAGGAAAAATTAACGAACATAATTAGTATGTACCTTATGAAATGAAATTTTAGGAGCAAAGTTATACATCGAAAGCAGTCAACGATGCTCAAGATAATGACTTAGAACAGCAGATTTTCAAATGTTATTAGCTGTTAAGAGCTCTGATCAGATGAATACTTTGTAGTGAAATCTTTATAAAATGGGCAGTATCTCGTGGGCTGTAATGGTGATTTTGCCTGGTAGAGATCCAGTTGGTAAGTGACCAAGAAATATTTGAGCCATGTACAACTGTAGTAATTTTAGCTCTTTGCTTTCTTTGTTTGAGAATATTATTCACCCTAAACAACTTCGCCACTTGCACACCGAAACTAGAACTACCATCGATTAAGCTCTGCGATCCTATTTCTCATGTACCTCATAAATTTGCAATAGTCCAAATATCCTTTCTCAGAGTTTCGACATATTATAAAGGAATTCCTTTTTGCTAGTTATTCCTTTGAGTTCTCTCCTTTTCCTACCTGACCAATTGATCTATAAAATTATAGTATGTGCAAGTGGAAAGCTCATCTCACACATGAGATCGATGAAAACCTCAATTTGACAGTTGGACTCTCATATTAAAGAGATCTATGGCTGCTCTACCATCCATCAATTTAAATATCTGACACAAATTTTCCTAAAACCTGCTCCAACCTTCTTGAAAATGCTCTCTGTACCAAGAGAAAACCACTTAACAGACACTATTATAGGTACTTAATTAAGAGTTTAGCTCCATAACCACATCTACCAGTCTGCGCATCCAGCAATCCTAATTCTCTCGCTTAGCATATGTCAAATGGTGCTGTGTCCCCCCATCACCCACTTTCCCTGGCTGAGAGAATATCTGACAAATCCTATGAGAGATGGTCATAGAAACTGTACTTATACTTGAGAAAACTTTAGTGCTATCACTAATTGATATCTGTGCAAACACAGAGAGACCAAAATCCACAACGTATTATACTCATACTGTTTAATTATGTAAAGCCGAACTTACATTTCATTAAGGCTCTTAATGTTTCCAAGAGATGGCAGAATTTCCCCACTAAGCTGATTGTCTTCCAAATGCCTGAAACAAAAGACAAGAATAAAGAGTATTAGGAATAGATAGATTATAGTTAGGTAAGGTTGAAGTAGCTTGCATGCTTTTTGGCGAAGCCAATTACCACGTCCACAAAGTTGAGCATCTATATTTAAGCAAAGTTTTGAAAACAATAGTAAAACACAAAAGTCTAAGTGGTATTAGAACTACAAGATCAAGAGTTTATTTTTGACTTTTTCATACAAGCTTGGGCTGTACTGAGAAAAGTGCATTATTGCAAAGCAATTAGGAAAAAGAACTACAGAAACCAACTTACAAAATCTCCAGGTTACTCAATGAGCTCAGATCTGGTATAGATCCCGTTAAACTATTATTTCCAAGCCATCTGTGTTAAATAAGAGACTGTTAAGAAATTTATTTGCAGCTGTTACTCTATCAGCAGATAAGAACTTTATATTCACGTACATGCCACTCAATGCTGTCAGTCTGGAAATGCTAGGTGAAATTGAGCCCGAAAGACCCATGCTCGTTAGGTTTCTGCAGACGATAGAACACAAGTTAGTACACATAATCACATGCATAACCATAATTTGGCTTGGGGTAAGGTAAACTACTCTCTTTTTTCCCTTTCTTTCTTTTCTTTTGGCAGGGGAAGGGAGGAGTTTGAGGCTCATGGAGAAAGAGACATCTGACTCACAAAGTAATTACACGAATTCGTGGTCCTCCAGCACATGTAACTCCAGTCCATGGGTATTGAGGGGGTAAACACGGATCACCATTCCAATCAGGGGGAGGATTTTTGAAACTCTCCTTCAATCTTTCCAGAGCAATCACTGCAGAAGAAATATATTGCACTAGTGTCGTAAGAGATAAGTAATCTACAAAAAAAGGAGTAAAATTGATCTGGGGCGAAAGGCGTTAGCCTTTGATCATTAGATTACAAGTTAAATTCAAGTTCTTTGGCGAGCCACAAATTAAATATTTGAACCACAGTATTAATAGCTATTTCACCACGGAGACTGGTCCAAAAGTGATTACTTGGAGACTTACAATCCTAGAAGACAGCTCATACTGTCCAAGTAATAGGTTTATATTCAACGGAGGCAAAGCAGATTACCGTCTCGAGTATGAGTTTTTCCACCGAGGGGAAGCACTTCAAAAACCTCTCCTGCATTAATCAACGGGCCTCTTCTTGATCCAACCAGAGGAGTTAATGTTAACTTCGTATTACCATTCAGAGGCCACTGATTTGCAAACACGACCATACCAGCTGGAGCAACATTAAGGTTGGGATAAAACAATATGTCATTTATGCTTATGTTGAATGCTCTTCCGGAAAATGAATCTTGATCTTCAGCAAAATAAAGAGCTATGTAATATGTTGCATTTGGGAGAGGTGCTGGAGGCCATAATAACTCCATAGGTTCAACCAGACTGATTGTGAACCGTGTCTGAAATACTTTTGCAGGGGGGTGATTCCAGATAGTAGAAACAGCAACACGACTGAAACTTTCTGCAGGAGAATGTTGTCCATAGGGCTCCCAGTAACGATCAAACTCATCATCAGGATATCTGGCAGGTGAAAATGCTTGCAGTTATGATAAGCATAACAAAAAAGAAACTAGTAATTAAAGAGACTCGAGTCTATTTGTAGTTAGACAGTTTATCAGGTATATATGTTAGGCAACTTTTCTTGCTTTAATTATACTTGGAAACAATTTTCGGGAACTTTCCACGAAAGTATGTAAGAGAAATAACCATGCCTAGGCATTTTTCTATCTTCCCTGCAATAAATTGAGGAGAGACGAGGGAAAGGATAGATTCTTTGTAGTCTCTGAAGCCTGTTTCAAATGAATACTAAAAATGAAGACCCAAGGACTCAAAGGCTTTCAATTCACATTTTGATCAAACAAAGATAAGAATATGGATTTCTACAAGAACCTTTTTGACATCTATAATTTGGGTGAATAGTGGAATAGAATAAGACTTGCTTCCAGAATTTTCCTGGAATTGTCTTAGTTGATTTCACACTTTCTTTCTCTTTTTCTGCATGCCAAATTCTTGTTTAACAAGCCAGCAGATGGATTCCTTGAAGAAGAAGAAGAAGAAGAAAAAAAGCAACTTTTTGGCACCTTAATATGTAAAGGAGTTAGTCAGACTAATCAAACCAAAGTACAGTAGATTAAAATGTTTCTATGTTAATAGTTAAAACTTAGAACTTCTAAAATCTTAAATTTCAGGAGAAATCTGATGGTCAATAAGGCTTGAAATACAAAAATTGTTAACGCCAATGGGATTCAGGTTTACATAAATTGCAGGTATTTGAATTGCATTGTAGGTGGCATCTCGGAATTCAAGTATCATAATTGGAGCTTATTACCAACTAAATTAAAGCAAAAACAGTTTTTAGTCAAAGCTAACTACTTTAGGTTACCTGATAATTGATCCATTGTTCCCAAAGCTGCTCCTTGCAATCAAAGTCAAAGCATAAGTGGTAAAATCAGTAGAATTATACAAAGAATCAGACACTAAAACAAGCTCCAAAGCAGATATAAAAGGGTCTGAATCGGTTAAATGATTAGCAGCCAAACAAACACTCATAGTCTTTCCTATAGCCATAAAAACCCCTTCATAATAAGAAGACATTCCATGCCAATAATCCTCAGTTGTATTCACTGGACTCCAAAATGTTCCATCCACAATTTGATCAAACACAGGAGGATTCAAATTCCCATTAACCCCACCATAAAAATATGTTGTCCTAACCAAATATTTCCCTCCACGATAAACAGGAACCTCATAGCAGAATTTCTTGAAAACATTCTTCTGTAGGGGGAATGTACGGACAGTTGACAGTGTGGAATCAAGAACTTGTACTGTAACGTTCTTAGGTATTCCTGCTGATATGAAACCAGTATCTGACACCCATTTTTGTTCATTAAACACAGAATCAACTGAAGCACCACAATCAATCAGAACACCTGAAACCAATAAAAGAAACAAGAGAAGTTGAAATCTTGAAATAAAGTTGAAAACTTTTGACAAGAAAATTAAATTTCTGCACTAAAGCACCATAATCAATCAGAAACTACATACAAAAACAATAAAAGTTGAAATCTTGAACCAAAGTTGATTTTTTTTTATAGAAATTGACCAAAAAAGATCAAATTTGTCAAAGGCAAATGATGAAATAGGTAAAAGGGTTTACCTCTAAGGGATTGAGATAGACAAGGGAAGAAAAAAAGGGAAAGAAAGAAGAAAAGGAAAGAGGAAGAGAAGGAGGACATGGTTAATGATTATGGTGGAAGAAAGAAAGAGTCATTTTTTAGACAATAGAGAAAAGGGTAGGGGAGTTGAGAAGTTGAATGAGTCGTGGAGTGAGTCAAGCAAGAAAAGAATAGAAATGGGGAGAAAGAGAGAGGTGAAGTTGGTGAAGAGGAAAGAATCAAAGTAGAATGCCATTTTCGGCTATTGTTTTTTGGGTGAAGGGACGCGGGAATGAACCAGGTCAGCCTGCTTCACTTTGCTGCCATTTGCGGGTTAGGTAATTTCCTTTTCTTTTTCTTTTTTTGGTTTTGTTTCTAAATTAAAAGAGATTAAAAAAAAAGTTATGATGTGATTAAGCAACTTATACAGTTTTAGAATTCAAAACATTTTAATTTGATATTTAGATACTTTTAATAAATGCGGTAGTACTAGTAGTTAAGAGTATACTGTTTGACTTTTTCAGTAGTAATATAGTTCGTGTTAAATGAGAGGGCATTCGTAAGATATAAAACGTATAATAGCATGTTTGGCCAAGCATAAAAAATAGATTTATTTTGAGAATATTTTTTTTTTTTTTGTATTTTTTTAAAATTACTTTTGGTGAATACTCAAATTCTAATATGACCTTTTAGCTAACATTTGGTTATAGGTCCCAAATTTATTTTAAAAAATTTGATTTGGCTGAAGTTTGATTTGAAGATAAAAATGTGTTTGCACTATATGTTTTCAAAATATATTTTTCAATATTATTTTAAAAAAACATATATATAAAAGTTTTGAAATTTTGCCTCGAAATTGGCAATTGGGATAATTTTGAGATTTGAGATTTAGGATTTTTGCAAAATTAGTAAAATTTATGGTCAAATACAAGTTTAAAAATAAATTCTTGCAAAACTCATGGTCAAACGAGTTATACTATGATTGACTCTTTTTACCAATGATTGAATGAACAAAAAGTAATTTATTACTCTCAAAAAACGTTGAACTCTACATTTTCAAATTTAATTCTTCCCGGTCCAATTCTTGATTCGAGTTAATTGGACGCACGATGAGACCACAAAAGCTTTTGTTTCCCCTTCTTTTTCATTCTTTTCTCTCATATAAACAAGTCAAGGCTTTGAAAATTTTAAAAAAAATGTCAAAGAACATAGACCACATCGCCCATTGTTGCTGTCTTGGCCTTTATGGTGGGAAGAACACAACCATAATTGTCGTTTTCTCTCATGAATTTCATAAATACATAGGAACAATGCAAATGTTGAGAAATTAAAAGAAGGCAAGTGCTGAAGTTCGATTTTTGAAACTGGTTACTTCAATAGAGTTTCTGAATTGCTTCTTCGTTTGACTGAAGGATCAAGAAAATCTCAATGATTGAGCATCAACAATTCAACGTTGTAACACAAATCCTACACATCGCTTTGAGTCGTGAACTTTAAAATCCTTAGATATATATGTACTATGAAATTTAAACTAATAAATTAATTTAAGTGGTATGTTTGAACACAACATTCTGATTATTGATGCACGGTGCAGATATTCAATTTTTTAAACTAGTAACTGAAGTCAATTCCGTGAAAATATCTCTCATAACATTTGAACCGAACTGGAAAATCGCATCAAATCGAAAGGCAAAACGAACTGATAAAAAACTCCGATTATGCTTGGTTTTGTTTAATTTAGTATTGAGTAAAAAATATTCGAACCAAACTTATATATATATTAATAAAAATTCTACTTTCAATCTAATATATAATTTTTTTAAAAATTATCTAGAAATATTTGCCATCATCCCATGGGATGTAATAATAGAACTATAAAGTGCATTCATACTGTGACGACCTGATAGGTCATTTTGAGTACTAGCCCTTATTACCGTGTTCCGAGACCTCTATTAGCTTCATTTGACATTTCTTGGATTGCGTGCATGGTTCATGTCGCTTTTTGAAAAGCTTTTATATAAAATTTTGATAAAACTAAAAATCTTGACTAAAAATGAGGCTAGAGTTAACACAAATAATATTTGGATAAACAACCCCCAGATCGGTATTTTGGGCATTCTGGTAGGTCCATATAGTGATCTTGGTCTTGGGCGTATGCCCGAAATTGAATTCGGAAATCCCGAGTTGATTTAATTTATTTTGCCGAAAGTTAGCGATTTGAATATTTGAAAATTTCCTAGGTTTGACCATAGGTTGACTTTATGGTTATCGGGTTTGGATTTCAATTTTAGGATTTGGAATAGGTCCGTTTGAGATTTAACATCAAATTCATGAGAATCTTGAGAAATTTTGGGGAGTTTTGTCTTTATTTTATAAAAAGAAAATTTGGAATTTGAGAGACAAATTGGACTCAAATTTTGAAACAAAATACATATACGTACTTGTGAGGTTATGGGTAGTCAAGGTCTACCCTTGGACCCGTATTTTGACTGGGGCGGGCTTGGGGTTTACTTTTTTCAATTTAATTAAAGATCGAATATTTTCCACTCGTGGTTAGTTTTTAAAGCTTATAATAGATTATTTGAAATATATTTACCCAGATTTTAAAGGTTTGGAGGCTAATTCTAAAGGTGAAGCCATGGTTGAGTCTTGATTAGATTAGGAAAAGAGATAAGTGTTGTGTCTGGTTTGAGGGAATTAGGACTTGTTGGACTATTTGCTATATAAATTATGTGGAAAAATAATGTATACGCGAAGTGACTAGTGTATATTCGTCGTCATGGGATCCAAGCATGCGGGATTGGGCTATTTACTTCCATATCTTCTTTTACTCTATGTTATTTCTTGTTACATGATTTAATTGCTATATGTTCGTACTTATTATCCATGTCTTACTTGTTATTTGTTGTTTATCTGTTACTTGTTTTGATTGTATATTTCTCATCCAATATGTGTTCACTTGCTACATGTTTCTAATTGTATTAATTGTATATTTCCATTATCTCATGTTCTACTTGCTTTTATCGTTCTTATATATATTACTTGAAGTACTTTATTTTATTATTCCGTTCATGTGGACCAACTAGCTATTTGATACTATTGTTTTGCCAAGGTTTGGGATTTCGAAATATTAGTCATTCTCTGCTTGTTTGATAGTTCCTTATTGATTCGTACGTTTCATATGTATTTCGTAAATATTGGTGTTGAGTTGTTTATGTTAATAATTTGAAATTGTTGGGATCAAATTGCGCATCACAACAATACTGAAATGAATTGATATAGTGGGATCGGGTTACACACCGCAACAATATTGAAAAAGATATGATATAAAAAGATAAGAAAGGAATATGATATGAACAAAATGACATGGTGGGATCAAATTGCGCACTACCACGAATATAATGTGTTGTAAGTTGTTTGTGAATGTAGAGAATGTTCTTGGTATTGTTAATCTAAGATTTGACATTATGTTATTTTGGAGCCCTTTAGTAGTTGACCTACGAGTCCGGTTATTTGAGTTCACTATTTTATTTCTATTCCTATTTATGTTATTATTGTTTCGTACAGGTTTGTTGTGAGTATCTTGTCATAGTCTTGTTACTACTTCGGCGAGGTCAGGCTTGGCACTTACATATTATATGAGATCGATTGTACTCATGCTATACTGTTGTACTTCTTTTACAGATATCGGTATTGGTTTAACGGTGTGTAGAGGAGATCTTGCCCGAACTGGCTATCAACAATAAACTTGAGGTAGAGCTGCAAGCGTTTGTAACCCCTGAATTCCCCTTTCATTTTGTCTTTTATGTTTACCATCTTTCAAACAACTATATTTTCTTCGGATTTTATTTGTGGTACTCTAGATGCTCATGTATTCATGACTCCAAATTTATGAGATATGTTTAGTCTACGCTACGTTTTATTCGTCATATTTATTTCACGCTATTACAACTTTGCTCTATTTATGTTTTGCTTTAAATTGTTAAAACTGGTTAAGTAAATATCTAATGTTGGCTTTCTAAGCAAATGAAATGTTAGGCTCTATCACGACCCCGAGGATGGGATTCTGAATCATGACAAGTTGGTATCAGAGCACTAAGTTGCTAGGTCTCACGGGTCATGAGCAACCTTAGTAGAGTTTGGAGGATCGATACGGAGATGTTTGTACTTGTCTTCTAGTGGCTATAGAGCTTTAGGAAAATTTCACTTCGTTATTTCTCTATCATGCGGCTTTCTTCTAATATTGAAGCCTGAACCATTTTATTCTTGTTCCCTCGCAGATGGTGATAACATGCACATTATCTACAACCGAGCAGGAGCTAGAGCCCCGTGTTGCAGCCACCACTAGAGGTAGGGGCCAGGGCTGAGGTAGGGGCCGAGGCAAAGGTAGAGCTGAGCCTAGAGCGCGTGCAACAACAACCATTGTAGATTCTAAGACCGAGAATAAGAAGGAGATTCTGGTTCAAACCGCACTAGTCAGACCCGATGATCCACGTCCATTTTGCACTTAATAGTTAGTGAAAATAATCGTTGGAAAAATGGTACGGGGTCAATTCCACAAAGATTTTAATGTGGGTGTTCGGGTATACACTTGATGAGAGCAAATGAAATAACTAAATTGTGCTTCAAAACAAAGGATTTTATTTTCTGCTTCTAAATTATCACTAACAATTATAAAATAATGAGAAGATACTAGAAGACGAATGAGTGTTTTTGTTGTTTTTACCAAATAGTTAAAAATCCTAGGGATGTGACATTCACCTAAGCGTTTGCCTAATGGGTTAAGTACATTAACACTTGTGTTATTGATCGGGGTATATTATAGCTCTCAACTCTATTACCTACTCAATATCTCTCGGTCATAGAGTAATTTTCCCCAATTTGGCTTTCTCAAGCCCAAATGGGTATCAAGCTAAATAGTTGATATGATATCAAATCGGGTTATTCCTAAATCTATTTTAAACTCTTTAATTAGGCTACAAATCCTTAATTAGCCAAATTTATTGTTGCCAAGCTTTTCTAGACTAGGTCACTCTTTCTCAAGTAAAGACTATGTAAAAAAGGAATGAATCAATATTTGCAACCACTAGTTCTAAAATTAAATCATAAACAAGGATAAATAATCAATACCCAATCATAAACAAGCATTAAATTAAATACACATAAGATTTACATACTAGGGTTGGGTTACAACCTTAGCAAAAGTCTAGCTACTCATAGTAGAAAATACAGAAAACAAAGAAGAAATACTAATTAAACTCATAATGTAATATTAAAATGTCAAACTATGATGTTTTAATCTAAAAATTATCACAAATTTCCTAAAATGGAAAATTACAACAGCTACACATGCTTGAACTTCAAAACTTGACCTAAAAATGTGATTCCCGCCTATTAATAGTGGCCTAAAATTTACTGATAAAAATACCCCTCGGGAGATTCTACGACCGCACAATTCCATATGCGATCCACACTTGGCTTGGTCTTGCAGGAACTTGGATTCTACAGCCACACAATTTGCTCTGTGGCCGTACAATTCTTGGGCGGTCCACACTTCAAGCAAAGCTTCAAATCTTGGTCATTTGCACACTCTCTGAACCTTTGAATTCTTATGAGTTGGACATTGTTCTGTAGCCGCACAATTCATGTGTTGTCCACACTTTTACTTAAAGTATGTCGAGCTTCTTCACCAATTCTGTGATCGTAGAGGGAATTCCGCAGTCTGCAATTGTTTCTGCGGCCGTAGAAATACCTCCGCGACTGCACTTCTTGTGTGTTGGGCACCTTCTTTCCTTATGAGTCAAAACACTCCTTTTTAAGTCTGATTTCTTCATAAGAGCCCAAATTTCCAACATTCCTCCAATTTGTACACTTTCATTAATTTTGGGAATATAAATTAATACTTTCAGACTAAAACAAAAGTAAAAAGGACATATTTTCTCGGTACACGAAAAGCCAAGGCAGGCTAACATGCACCTATGGCAAAGAAGAGAAGACAAGATGTGCCGGCGTCTCACACCGGTGATATCAGAGACAACAACTCTTACTCCGTTAATGTTTGGGAGCTTCTTACCAACTGGTTTCCAGCCAATTGAAGAGGAGACTGAGCTAGCTGAGAAAGAGGATATGAACAGTAAGCAATGGAACAGTGATTCTGGAAAAAAATGTGATTGAAGATGTGAAGAGCAAGGACCATCTGCCTACGAGTCCTAAGCGATTTCAATTCTCAGAAGCTGGGCCATCAAGAGTAGATCAAGATCTGGGAAATGCAGAGAAGATGAAGGAAATTATGGAACATGCAAAAGATGTACGAATGCAGAATAGGAACTCACAAATGAGGATGAAGATGGAGTATATACCATCGAGATGGTAATACAAATGGAAGAAGAAGATGTGAATGAATTACATTAGTATTGGGACAATGTTGTTATTGGGTATGTACTTGGGGATACACCATATGAGAAATTAATGGTAAATTACATTGAAACAATCTGGGACTTTGTAGATAAACTTCAAGTATTATATAATCAAGATAGATATTATGTTTTTAGATTTGGAGAAAGGGAGATAAGGAAGCTGTAATGCAGGCAGGGCCATATACTTATCATAATAAACCACTGATTTTGCAAAACTGGGAAAGAGATTTTCACTTTGATCCTGTGACGACCCAAAGGGCCATCACTTATTTAATTAATCATTTCGAGCTTCTGAGGCCTTGAAAACCTCATTCTATGTTGCCTCGATTTGCGTGCACAGTCCGGGCACAAAGCTGAAAAATATTTATGTTGAAATATGTGAAATATGTGAAAACGTAGAAGAATTTTGATATTAATATTGATATGGTTGACTTTGGTCAACATTTTTGGTAAACGGACCCGGATCCGTGATTTGACTGTCTCGGAAAATCCGTAGAAAAATATGGAACTTGGGCATATGTCCGGAATTGAAATCCGAGGTCTAGAACCCCGGTAAAAGAATTTTTCTGTTAAATTGTTTTCTAAAAATGTTTAAGGAAAATGAAACTGATTTTTTATTAAAAAGTACTGGTATCGGGCTCTTATTTTGGTTTCGACGCCCGGTACAGGTCATATATATTGGTTAAGCGCTTCCTGTAAAGTTTGGTTGAAAACGTACGTCGTTTGACGTGTTTCGGCCTTAAATTGGAAAGTTTGGAAGTTATGAAATTTTGAAAGAATTCTTGAGATTTAAGGCTAAATTCCTTGATTTTGATGTTATTTTGGTGATTTGATCGCGCAAGCAAGTTCGTATAATGTTTTTGAGTCAGTGTACATACTTGGTTTGAATCCCCGAGGCTCGAGTGAGTTTCGGATAGGTAACGGGATGGTTTGAACTTGAAAATTGCAGCAGAAACTCTGCAATTTTTGCACAGAGATTTTCTTCTATGCGATCGCATAGGTGTAGCTGCGATCGCATAGAGCAAAGATCAGAGGTCCCAAAAATCCTTCCGTGCGATCGCAATAGAGCCCATGCGATCGCATAACTTCCACTTTTCCTCCTATGCGATCGCACACTATCCCTCGCGATCGCATAGAGTAAGACTGAGGCCCAGAATTTCCTTCTATGCGATCGCGTACCATTCCCTGCGATCGCATAGAGTAATTTCAGTTCATCCATTTCCTTCTATGCGATCGCATAGGACCTCCGCGATCGCATAGAGTAATTTTGCTGTCCCCATTTTTCTTTTATGCGATCGCATCACAGGCCCTGCGATCGCATAGAGTAAATTTTCGCCCAGTGAATTTAAGACAGAAAACAGAACAGAAACGGGATAAAAATCCCATTTCTGTTCAACTCTCTTCTCCACAGCTTTTTAGGCGATTTTTGAGGCATTTCTTCATCAAAGTTCATTGGGTAAGTATTGTTAACTCGTTTTCTTCATTTTTCATCAACATCAATCAAATCCTTAGGCTTAAACATGTATAAATTGGTTGAAAATTTGAGAAATGGGTATAGTTAGGGCTTTCAAAGAATTTGCGATTTAGACCTCGTTTTGGAGTCGAACTTAAGAACAAATTGTATATTTGAACTCATGGAAGATTTGGTGAGCTTATTTTGGTTCGAAACTTGAGTTTCGATTATGTGGGCCCGGGGTCAGTTTTTACTATTCCGGGCAAAATGTTGTAAAAACCATATTTAGCAATATGAACTAGGTTGTTAAGTAGAATTGATGATATTAAATCAATTGTGTATAGATACGATTGGATTGGAGTCAAATTCAAAAGGAAAAGACATTTCCACGGATTGAATTGTTCATAAGCATTCGAGGTAAGTGTTTGTTCTATCCTAGCTTGAGGGAATAGGATTATGTGTTATGTGTTATGTGATCGAGTGCGGTGTATGGGTCGTGGTGACGAGCATCCATACACTGGCGTCTAGTATGACCGTGAGTCGTTGAAAAATGATTATTTTGAGATATATTTACATATGAATTGTTATTGTTCTCCCTTGTCGGGACTTGTTGCGAAGATAATTATTGATTGCCCTTGATGGGACGGTTTATGAATTACTGTTTCTTTCTTTGCCCTTAACTGTGATTGTTATTTGGGTGAGGAAGAGTGATAATGCACGAGGGGTGATGTCGTGCCATGTTTATTTATTTATGCACGAAGGATCATGCCGTGCCCTATTATTGATTATGCACGAAGGATCATGCCGTGCCCTGTTATTGAACCATGTACGAAGGATCATGCCGTACTATGGATGTGAGGATGAGAGTAAAAGCACGAACGGTGATGCCGTGTACTTTATTTGTTTATTTGGTGAGGATGAGAGTAAAAGCACGAAGGGTGATGCCGTGCAATTGCTTGCTATTTCTTGAATTGATATTACTTGTGTTTACATAATACTTTATTTTTTTCCTTGTTAATTTATTAACTGTAGTCAATTGTTGAATTCTTTAAGATATTCCTTATTGTGTTAATATTTGATTATTCTTGTTATATTGTGGTACACGTATATATATATTGAATTGCACAGGTTTATGTGGGTGTCTGGTCCTAGGCTTGTCACTACTTCGCCGGATAGGCCAGGCACTTACCAGCACATGGGGTCGGTTGTGCTGATGCTACACTTCCGTGCGTTTTTGCACAGGTCCAGGTTACGATCAGGAGCAGCAGCAGCAGTAAATAGATTGCGTGGGAGTTGATCATATTTGAGACCAAGGTAGCTTGCAGACGTCCGCAGGCCCGGCGTCTCTCTCTTTATTTATGTTATTAGCTGGAGTCTCTTTGTTCCGAGACAAACAGAATTATGTTATATTTCTTTCAGACTTTTATGTGTAGTATTCCATAGTAGTTCGTGAGTTGGTGACTCCACGTCTTGGGTAGAGGATTTCAGTATGATTTTTACTTTGTATTTAATTATTTCTATTTCGATAAAGTATTCCGCAATTATTTAATTACAATTGTGTTAAAAACAGGATAGTATGAATATAGTGGCTTGGCTAGCTACCACGAGTAGGCGCCATCACGATCCCGATGTTGGGGGAAAAATCCGGGTCGTGACAAGTTGGTATCAGAGCTCTAGGTTACATAGGTCTCACCACTCACTAACAAGCTTAGTAGAGTTTGAGAGGTAGGTACGGAGACGTCTGTACTTGTCCTCCAAAGTCTATTGAGTTAGGAAAGAGTCTCTCATTTGTTCTTTCTTGTCGTGCGACTTGTTCCTCAATTATTGATTGAATTTCTATTCTGTCCTTTCGCAGATGGTGAGGACACGCGCTTCTTCGTCCGCTGATCAGCAGCCTGAGCCCCAGGCAGCTCCTGTAAGGGGCAGGGGCCGAGGCCGTATCGGAGGCTGTGGTAGGGGTAGAGCTCAGCCCCAGGCAGCTATTCCAAAGGTGGAGCCTCATTTGAGATTGGTGAGGAGGTTCAGGTTCCAGCAGCTCCAGTGGGCCCAGCTCAGGTCTCACGAGAGGCTTTATTTACCCCGGATCTCCGGGATGCCTTGGTCAGAATAGCGGGATTCATGGACAGCATTGCCAGAGCGGGTTTATTATCAGTTGCCCCAGCCACTTCTCAGGCTGGAGGAGGGGCCCAGACTCCTATTGCTCGTACTCCTGAGCCAGTAGCTCCTCAGCCTCAGGCACCAGTGGTTCAGCCAGCCGTGGCCACTCAGTCAGGTACCACGACTCATGCCGGTGATGGAGCGGCCATGACTTCTGATTCTTTAAGGAGACTTGATCGGTTCTCCAAGCTATTTACCACTACATTCAGTGGAGCCGCATCAGAGGATCCTCAGGACTTTTTATTCAGTTGCCATGAGATTCTCAAGACTATGGGGATCGTGGAGACCAACGGAGTTGACTTCTGTACCTTCAGACTTGCAGGATCCGCCAAGACTTGGTGGAGAGATTATTGCTTGACTCGACCAGCAGGGTCCCTAGCTTTATCATGGGATCAGTTTGCGGGACTATTTATGGAGAAGTTTCTCCCTACTACTCAGCGGGATTTACTTCGGAGGCAGTTTGAGCGCCTCCACCAGGGCACTATGACAGTTACACAGTATGAGACGAGATTTATCGACTTGGCTCGTCATGCAGTAGTGATACTTCCCACCGAGCGGGAGAGGGTCCGCAAGTTTATAGATGGGCTTAATCATCCGATTAGACTCCAGATGGCTATGGGCGTGGGGAGTGACATATCATTTCAGGAGGCGGCCAATGCAGCACGCAGAGTTGAGATGGCTCTTGCTAGGGGAGGCGGTTATTCTTCGGATAAGAGGCCTCGTCATTCGGGCAGGTTTGGTGGTTCTTCCTCCGGTAGCAGAGAATCCTTTGATAGAGGCCGTCCCTCCAGTGCCTTTTCATTCCGCCCTTCGAGCTTCACAGGGGTGGATCCGGTGATCGTGGTTTTCGGGGAATTATTCGGACCGGCCTCCTATTAATGCTCGACCTCTTCACAGTGTTCGTGGAGGCCATTCGGTTCGTCAGGGCCAGCAGCCCCATCAGCCCAAGAGTTGCTACGGTTGTGGCGACCCGGGTCATTTTATCAGGAATTGCCCTATAGCAGCGGGCAACTCTCAGCAGCGGGGTCCTCGTCCTATGATTCGAGGCCCCAGCTGACCCTCAGCCTGCCCAGCCAGCCACAGGCGGGGGTAGAGATTATAGAGGTGGAGGTCGAGACCGTAGAGGTGGAGACCGTCCAGCGAGAGGTAGAGGTCGGCCAGTTGATGGTCGTCCTAGAGATGTAGCTCAGAGGGGAGGTGTTGATCCCCGATTCTATGCTTTACCGACCAGGCCAGAGGTAGAGGCATCAGATGTCGTGATTACAGGTACTATTCTTGTGTGTGGCAGAGGTGCTTCAGTATTATTTGACCCCGGATCTACCTATTCCTATGTGTCTTCCTACTTCGCACCGTATTTGGCTGTGCCCAGCTATGCTCTAGATATTCCAGTTTATGTGGCTACACCAGTGAGTGACTCCATTGTAGTCGATCGGGTGTATCGTTCGTGCGTAGTTATATTTGGGGGTCTTGAGACCCGTATCGATCCTGTTGCTTTTGGATATGGTAGATTTTGATGTCATATTGGGGATGGACCGGTTGTCCCCATACCATGCTATTCTTGATTGTCATGCTAAGACTGTCACCTTAGCCTTGCCAGAATCACCCCGATTAGAGTGGAAGGGTACCTCAAGCCACTCCGTTCGCACCGTTATTTCCTATGTTAAGGCTCGACGTATGGTCGAGAAGGGGTGTCTAGCTTATTTGGCTTATGTTCGTGATTCCAGCGCAGAAGTTCCTTCCATTGAGTCGGTCCCTATTGTACGGGAGTTTCCTGAGGTTTTTCCTTCGGACCTGCCGGGCATGCCACCCGACAGGGATATTGATTTCTGTATTGATCTGGCACCGGGTACTCAGCCCATCTCTATTCCACCCTATCGTATGGCCCCGCCGGAACTAAATGAGTTGAAAGATCAGTTGCAGGATCTTCTTGAGAAGGGCTTTATCGGGCCCAGTGTTTCTCCCTGGGGAGCACCTGTATTATTTGTAAAGAAGAAGGATGGCTCAATGCGGATGTGTATTGATTACCGGCAGTTAAACAAGGTGACTATCAAAAATAAATATCCACTGCCGAGGATTTATAATTTGTTTGACCAGCTCCAGGGAGCGAGGGTATTCTCTAAGATAGACTTGTGGTCAGGCTACCATCAGCTGAAGATCAAGGCGGCCGACATTCCTAAGACGACCTTTCGCTCTAGATACGGGCATTATGAGTTCTTGGTCATGTCCTTCGGGTCGACCAATGCCCCCAGCAGCATTCACGGAGTTGATGAATCGGGTATTCAGGGCCTTATCTAGACATGTTCGTGATAGTCTTTATAGATGATATCCTGGTGTATTCCCACATCCAGGAATAGCACGAACAACACCTCAGAGTGGTTCTTCAGACTCTAAATGATAGTCAGCCATATGCTATGTTTTCAAAGTCCGAGTTCTAGTTGAGTTCGGTCACATTTCTAGGTCATATTGTATCAATAGACGGTATTCAGGTGGACCCGAAGAAGATTGAGGTAGTCAAGAATTGGCCTCCACCGGCTTCAGTCACCGAGATTCAGAGTTTCTTGGGGTTAGCAGGTTACTACCGTCGGTTCGTAGAGGGGTTTTCTTCTATTGCAGCCCCGATGACCAGTTCGACCTAGAAGGGTGCCAAGTTCAGGTGGTTAGATGAGTGCGAGGCGAGCTTTCAAAAGCTCAAGATAGCTCTGACTACGGCACCAGTATTGGTTTTACCCACGGGTTCAGGGCCTACATAGTCTATTGTGGTGCTTCCCATACTGGCTTGGATCAGTATTGATGCAGGATGGCAAAGTTATTACCTATGCTTCGAGGCAGTTAAAGATACATGAGAAGAATTATCCAGTTCATGATCTTGAGTTAGCAGCAGTGGTTCATGCCTTAAAGATTTGGAGGCATTATCTATATGGTGTGACATGTGAGGTGTACACCGATCACAAAAGCCTACAGTACTTGTTCAAACAGAAGGAGTTGAATCTACGACAACGGAGATGGTTAGAGTTGCTAAAAGACTATGATGTTACTATATTATATCACCCAGGTAAGGCCAATGTGGTGGCCGATGCATTAAGTAGAAAGTATGCCAGCATGGGTAGTCTTGCATATATTCCGGTCAATCAGAGACCATTAGCTTTAGATGTCCATGCCTTAGCCAACCGGTTCGTGAGACTAGACATTTCTGAGCCTAGCAGAGTGTTAGCCTGCACGGTCGCTCGTTCTTCCTTATTAGAGCGTATCCGTGAGAGGCAATTTGATGATCCTCATTTGCGTGAGTTGAGAGATACAGTACAACGGGGAGGTGCCACACAGGTAAATCTAGATGATGATGGGGTATTGAAATTGCAGGGTCGAGTTTGTGTGCCCAATGTCGAAGGAATTCGAGAGTTGATCTTAGCAGAGGCCCACAGTTCGCGGTATTCTATTCACCCAGGCGCCGCGAAGATGTACCAGGACTTACGGCAACACTATTGGTGGCGCAGAATGAAGAAAGATATTGTTGCGTATGTTGCTCGGTGTCTAAATTGTCAGCAGGTGAAATATGAGCACCAGAGACCTGGTGGTGTATTCTAGAGGATTGAAATTCCCGAGTGGAAACGGGAGCGGATCACTATGGACTTCGTTACTGGACTTCCTTTGACTCGGAGGAAATTTGATGCTATTTGGGTCATTGTTGATAGGCTGACCAAATCAGCACACTTTATTCCAGTATCCGTCTCCTACTCGTCGGAGAGGTTAGCGGAGGTTTACATTAGGGAGATTGTTCGTCTCCATGGGGTGCAGTATCTATTATCTCTGATCGGGGAACGCAGTTTACCTCGCAGTTCTGGAGAGCGGTCCAGCGGGAGTTAGGCACCCAGGTTCAGCTGAGTACAACATTTCATCCTCAGACGGATGGCCAGTCCGAGAGGACTATTCAGATTCTTGAGGACATGCTTCGAGCCTGTGTTATTGATTTCGGAGGCTCGTGGGACCAGTTTCTACCATTAGCAGAGTTCGCCTACAATAACAGTTACCAATCTAGCATCCGGATGGCTCCGTATGAGGCGTTGTATGGTAGGCGATGTCGATCACCAGTTGGATGGTTTGAACCGGGAGAGGCTCGGTTGTTGGGTACAGACTTAGTTCAGGAGGCCTTGGATAAGGTCAAGACTATTCAGAGAGATTGCGTTCAGCTCAGTCCAGGCAGAAGACTTATGCGGATCGTAAGGTTCGAGATGTAGATTTCATGGTTGGTGAACGAGTATTGCTCCGGGTGTCGCCTATGAAGGGCGTGATGAGGTTTGGGAAGAAGGGCAAGCTCAGCCCTAGGTATATCGGTCCATTTGAGATTCTAGACAGAGTGGGAGGGGTGGCTTACAGATTAGCTTTGCCGCCTAGCTTATCGGCCGTGCATCCAGTTTTTCGTGTATCTATGCTTCGGAGATACCACGACGATCCCACACATGTGTTAGACTTCAGTACTGTCCAATTGGACAATGATCTATCTTACGAGGAGGAGCTGGTAGCCATTCTAGACCGGCAGGTTCGACAGTTGAGGTCGAAGAGTTATCCTTCTGTGCGTGTTCAGTGGAGAGGTCAGCCTCCTGAGGCATCGACCTGGGAGTCCGAGTCTGATATGCGGAGCCGCTACCCATACTTGTTTCCCGACTCAGGTACTTCTCTCTTTTGTCCGTTCGAGGACGAACGGTTGTTTTTGAGGTGGAGATTGTGACGACCCAAAGGGTCATCACTTATTTTATTAATCATTTCGAGCTTCTGAGGCCTTGAAAACCTCATTCTATGTTGCCTCAATTTGCGTGCACAGTCCGGGCACAAAGCTGAAAAATATTTATGTTGAAATATGTGAAATATGTGAAAAAGTAAAAGAATTTTGATATTAATATTGATATGGTTGACTTTGGTCAACATTTTTGGTAAACGGACCCGGATCCGTGATTTGACCTGTCTCAGAAAATCCGTAGAAAAATATGGAACTTGGGCATATGCCCGGAATTGAAATCCGAGGTCTAGAACCCCGGTAAAAGAATTTTTCTGTTAAATTGTTTTCCGAAAATGTTTAAGGAAAATGAAACTGAATTTTGATTAAAAAGTACTGGTATCGGGCTCGTATTTTGGTTCCGACGCCCGGTACAGGTCATATATATTGGTTAAGCGCTTCCTGTAAAGTTTGGTTGAAAACGGACGTCGTTTGACGTGTTTCGGCCTTAAATTGGAAAGTTTGGAAGTTATGAAATTTTGAAAGAATTCTTGAGATTTAAGGCTAAATTCCTTGATTTTGATGTTATTTTGGTAATTTGATCGCGCGAGCAAGTTCGTATGATGTTTTTGAGTCAGTGTACATACTTGGTTTGAATCCCCGAGGGCTCGGGTGAGTTTCGGATAGGTAACGGGATGGTTTGAACTTGAAAATTGCAGCAGAAACTCTGCAATTTTTGCACAGAGATTTTCTTCTATGCGATCGCATAGGTGAGGCTGCGATCGCATAGAGCAAAGATTAGAGGTCCCAAAAATCCTTCCGTGCGATCGCAATAGAGCCCATGCGATCGCATAACTTCCACTTTTCCTCCTATGCGATCGCACACTATCCCTCGCGATCGCATAGAGTAAGACTGAGGCCCAGAATTTCCTTCTATGCGATCGCGTACCATTCCGTGCGATCGCATAGAGTAAGTTCAGTTCATCCATTTCCTTCTATGCGATCGCATAGGACCTCCGCGATCGCATAGAGTAATTTTGAGTAATTTTGCTGTCCCCATTTTTCTTCTATGCGATCGCATCACAGGCCCTGCGATCGCATAGAGTAAATTTTCGCCCAGTGAATTTAAGACGGAAAACAGAACAGAAACGGGATAAAAATCCCATTTCTGTTCAACTCTCTTCTCCACAGCATTTTAGGCGATTTTTGAGGCATTTCTTCATCAAAGTTCATTGGGTAAGTATTGTTAACTCGTTTTCTTCTTTTTTCATCAACATCAATCAAATCCTTAGGCTTAAACATGTATAAATTGGTTGAAAATTTGAGAAATGGGTATAGTTAGGGCTTTCAAAGAATTTGCGATTTAGACCTCGTTTTGGAGTCGAACTTAAGAACAAATTGTATATTTGAACTCATGGAAGATTGGGTGAACTTATTTTGGTTCGAAACTTGAGTTTCGATTATGTGGGCTCGGGGTCGATTTTTACTATTCCGGGCAGAATGTTGTAAAAACCATATTTAGCAATATGAACTAGTTTGTTAAGTAGAATTGATGATATTAAATCAATTGTGTATAGATACGATTGAATTGGAGTCAAATTCAAAAGGAAAAGGCATTGCTACGGATTGAATCGTTCGTAAACTTTCGAGGTAAGTGTTTGTTCTATCCTAGCTTGAGGGAATAGGATTATGTGTTATGTGTTATGTGATCGAGTGCGGTGTATGGGCTGTGGTGACGAGCATCCATACCCTGGCGTCTAGTATGACCGTGAGTCGATGGAAAATGATTATTTTGAGATATATATTACATATGAATTGTTATTGTTCTCCCTTGTTGGGACTTGTTGTGAAGATAATTATTGATTGCCCTTGATGGGACGGTTTATGAATTACTGTTTCTTTCTTTGCCCTTAACCGTGATTGTTATTTGGGTGAGGAAGAGTGATAAAGCACGAAGGGTGATGCCGTGCCATGTTTATTTATTTATGCACGAAGGTTAATGCCGTGCCATGTTTATTTATTGATTATGCACGAAGGATCATGCCGTGTCCTGTTATTGAACCATGTACGAAGGATCATGCCGTACTATGGATGTGAGGATGAGAGTAAAAGCACGAAGGGTGATGCCGTGTACCTTATTTGTTTATTTGGTGAGGATGAGAGTAAAAGCACGAAGGGTGATGCCGTGCAATTGCTTGCTATTTCTTGAATTGATATTACTTGTGTTTACATTATACTTTATTTTTTCCTTGTGAATTTATTAACTGTAGTCAATTGTTGAATTCTTTAAGATATTCCTTATCGTGTTAATATTTGATTATTCTTGTTATTTTGTGGTACACGTATATATATATTAAATTGCACAGGTTTATGTGGGTGTCTGGTCCTAGGCTTGTCACTACTTCGCCGGGATAGGCCAGGGCACTTACCAGCACATGGGGTCGGTTGTGCTGATGCTACACTTCTGTGCGTTTTTGCACAGGTCCAGGTTACGATCAGGAGCAGCAGCAGCAGTAAATAGATCGCGTGGGAGTTGATCATAGTTGAGACCGAGGTAGCTTGCAGACGTCCGCAGGCCCGGTGTCTCTCTCTTTATTTATGTTATTAGCTGGAGTCTCTTTGTTCCGAGACAAACAGAATTATGTTATATTTCTTTCATACTTTTATGTGTAGTATTCCATAGTAGTTCGTGAGTTGGTGACTCCACGTCTTGGGTAGAGGATTTCAGTATGATTTTCACCTTGTATTTAATTATTTCTATCTCGATAAAGTATTCCGCAATTATTTAATTACAATTGTGTTAAAAACAAGATAGTATGAATATAGTGGCTTGCCTAGCTACCACGAGTAGGCGCCATCACGATCCCGATGTTGGGGGAAAATCCGGGTCGTGACAGATCCTAAGTGTATTACAACTATACCATTGTGGATACAATTGCCTAACTTATCTGTTGGATACTAGACATCATGCATTAAGTAAGGTGGCAAGTGTTGTGGGAATGCCAATGTATACGGACAGATACACAACTGACTTAGGGAAGATTTTATTTGCAAGAATACTTGTGAAAGTGGACATTACAAAACCCTTGGTGGAGACAGTTGAAATCATTAATCCAACTTGCGTGAAGCAGTAGGAAATAATGTATGAATGGAGGCCAAAATTTTGTTCTGAGTGCTTGCACTTTGAGCATAAATTGATTGAATACTAGAAGATGAATAAGAAAGATGCGAATGAAGAATTCCAACCGCCTAGAAGAAGAAATAGAGGAAGAAGGAAGAGAATCATACAAGAGTGAAAACCAAAGGAACAACAAGCACAATAGGAGATAAATGAAATGGTCAATGTGATATAGGAGCAGGTGGAGAATGATCAGCAACCACAACATAGTCTAGCAGACCAAAGAGGAAAAATGTGGTAAATACAAAAAAAAAAATGAAGATCAGGCTTACTCCCTGAGAAATCAAAGAAAAAGTGAAGAAGCAAATAGTTTTGCAGTGATGAGAGAAATGTACCATGAAGATGAACATCCTTTAAGAATGTTTGCAGTTCACCCATTGTTGGGACGAGTCACTCTGTTCACACAAAAACCACCTTTGGAAGAGAACCGTGGCATTAAGAAAACCAAAAGCTTATTATCTACGAAAGCATAAAAAGAAGCTACTTAATAAACTAAAATGGAAAAATAAAGAACCTTATAAACAGTAACTACTAAAGATAAATAAATACAAATATGAAAAGAAAGAGAATCATCAAATTATTACAGTCCAAATGTATCCAAAATGTGTCAATGTATCAAATAAACTTCCCCAACCCCCACGAATAAAAGTAAGCATTGTCCCTAATATTTAGCAAAATAAGAGTGAAAGAAGAGAGGGTGAAACAAAATCCCTAAGGATGCTTGGAAATCTCAGTGTCCCCGGGAATATCATCTCCCTCAAGATCTGCCAATTGTATCCCATCATCGTCAAATCTAGGCGTGGCAGGAGTGGTGAACATCACATACACTACCTCAGCAATGTCAGCAGCAAGGTCTGTCTCCTCATACTAGATAGCTGGTGCTAAAAGTGCAGATAGTGTAGATGGATCTGGGACGGACTGGTGCAGTCAAGTAGCATATTAAAAGGTAGGTCCCTCTTGTAGCAAATCTAGTCACGTCCTTTATGAGCTTGTCCACTGATTTCTTACTTTCCTTGGACTTCCCATCTTCTCCACTTCCTTTTCCGGCTCCTCAATAACTAATCGTTCTACACCAAAGTTTCTATGATCATTTTTTGGTTGGCCAGAATCTTCCTGATCGTCTCATCAATGTTAGAGGGGGCCTGTGGTGCATACGTAGAGGACTATGCTCCAACAGTACTAAATATGTTAGACAACTTTAAAGTGGATGTCTACATCCAGTTGTTGAGACTCACCAATATCTAGGAGACTAGCAGTGCAGATAATGAAGTTGTGGGCACGGGCATGCAGAGGGATGGCAGTGGCACTGGAAGAGGGCTCAACAGAGGTGGATGGAAGGTCAACTGTCTTAGAAACTACCACTGCCAGCCCATTAGACTAGACTGTAGTGGTAGAAGGCTGGGCTTTCTTCTTCATGTTGGTCTTATCCATAAGTAAATACCGGTCAAATGGATTCTTTGGCTTCACCTTGTTATCATAAGATCTCGGCTCTACCTTTGCATCAATGAGGTACCCTGTGATAGTTTTGGGATAATGGTAGCCCGAGCTAGCCTGCCGTGCAATTAAAGAAATGTTGGCCGATCACAACACCCCCATTAATTGGGTACCCGACCATGATGGAAGCCATAAGAACTACCCGAGGAATAGGAAGATGAGTCTCATTCGGGCTTAGATCCAATTTACTGCTAACAAAGGTTTACCACAAATAGACATGGTAACATGGTAAAAACACAAAATTTCAAATAGACATGGTAACATGGTAAAAACACGAAATTTCACTAACCCAAAACCATTAGAGCATGTATTATTGTTACCCAATTCAGATCTATCCTACATGGACACATAGTTGAACTCTAATAACAGATGACCTTAAAAGAACCAAAAATCTAAAAAATGAAACTAACACAAAAGTTAACATGATATTGAAGCATACCAGATAGAGTTAGTGCAATGGGTGGATAATCACATGTGGTTGTGTATGAACATTTAAGAATCGTTTATGAATTTTAACAGAGCAATAATTTTTTCTTTAGAGAGGGAAAAATGTAAAATGACTTCTATTTCTCTATTTATACCAATTGTTTGAAGAGGGTAAATAGGCGAGTGCGGCTGCACATTTTCATGCGCGGTCCGCACTCAATCACCTAGGTGGACAATCTCAGAACTTTATGTGTGGTCCGCACAGTTTCAGGTGCGGCCGCAAATTTCATTCGCAGATCGACCTCCGTACTAACAAGCTCATACTTAGAGAGTTGGCATTTTGACACTTCTTTAATATTTCAAATGTACGGCCGCAATGCTCTTCTACCGTGGCACATAAAAATGTGCGGCCCGCACAAATAAAGTATGATCCGCACAATTTTGAACACTTAGCCATATTAGAACACAAATAATACCTAAGTACAAAACAAAAAGGAAAAGAACATGGGTTCCCCTCCCCCCCCCCCCAGAAAAGCCTGATTTAATGTAACGGCACAATGCAAACTACCATTAAGCGAGGTGAATGATCGCACAACGTGGCTATCTCTAACCTTGACCAAGTAATGCTTTACCCGGACTTGAAATACTTTATTGTTTTTGTTCTTCAAGTCTAATACACCAAAATGTATCACACTACAATTTTAAATGGACCACTCCACTTGGATTTTAGCTTCCCGGGGAACATTCTCAACCTTGAGTTAAACAAAAATACAAGATCACCCACCTTGAGCTCTTTGTTTAAAATATATTTGTCATGAAGATATTTGATCTGTTCTTTGTATAAGGACGAACTCACATAAGCATGGTACCGGAACTCACGCAATTCATTCAAATGTGCAACCCTCAAGATAGCCGCTACATCCCAATCAAGATTCAAATTCTTTAGGTCCCATATCGCCTTGTGCTCTAGTTTCACAAGATGACAAGCTTTTCCGAAGACCAATCGGTATGGTGATATTCTGATAGGTGTTTTGTAGGACAACCGATAAGCCCATAATCCTTCAAGCTTCTTGAACCAATCCGTCCGATTAGCATTCACAATTTTAGACGAGATACTCATTATCTTCCAATTGGAAACTTCCACTTGCCCACTAGCTTGTGGGTGATAGGGAGTCATGGCTTTGTGAGTAACACCATACTTGATAAGTGTCAAAATTCTTGTTGCAAAAGTGTGACCACCCATCGCTCATTATTGTATATGGATTACCAAACATTGTGAAAATATTGTTCTTCAAGAAAGACACTACACGTCTTGCTCAAGGTTGGGTAAAGCGACGACCTCAGTCCATTTGGACATATAATCCACCTAGACGAAGATGTAGGAGTTACGACAAAAACTCACAAAAGGGCCTATTAAATCAATGTCCCGCATATCAAAAATATAAATCTTCAATATAGTTGTGAGAGGCATTTTAATTTTCTTTAAGATTCCACTAGCATGTTGATATTCATCACATCTTTTCACTAACTCACTAGCATCCTTGTAAACTGTAGGCCAATAGAAACCACAACTAAGCACTTTGGCTGTAGTTCTTGCTCCACCATGATGACCACCATATGGCAAGAAACGACAAGCTCAAAGAATATCACATTGCTCTTCTTCCGGAACACACCTCCTAATACCCTCATCCGTACAATTCTAAAAAATGTATGGTTCATCCTATTAATAATCTTGACAATCTCTTTTGAGCTTTTTACTTTAGCTTAAATAGAACTCATCCGAAATGATTCTACACTCAAGAAAATTTGCTATATCTGACAAACCATGGCACCTATTTCATTGAAGTTTCCAAAAGTTGGTCATCGAAAAAGTAGTCATTGATTTCAAGGCTATCATGAGCCCTCCCCTCCTCCCCCAAACAAGACAAATGGTCCGCCACTTGGTTTTCTACCTTTTCTATCTTGAATGTCAATATCAAATTCTTGTAACAAGGGCACCTATCTCATCAACCGAGCTATGGAGTCGTTTTGGCTCATAAGATAATGAAGCACCACATGATCCTTGTGGACAATAACTTTTGCACCTATCAAGTACGAGCGGAACTTCTCAATTGCAAACACAAAAGCAAGAAGCTCTTTCTCTGTCACGGTATAGTTAACTTGTGCATTATTCATGGTCTTACTAACATAGTATACCAGGTGGAAAATATTGTTGATACATTATCCAAAACAGCTCCAACCGCTACGTCACTTGCATCACACATGAGTTATTAGGCACACTCCACTTTGGAGCGGTGATGGTGTGAGTTGTTCTCAAATTGAGCTTCAACAATTCAAAAGCTCTTATGCAATCATCAATGAAATTAAACTCAGCATTCTTCTCAAGAAGCTTGTACAATGGGTTCACCACCTTAGAGAAATCTTTAATAAAGTGTCGGTACCACACACCCTTCACCGAAGTTGGGGGTGTGTCACACCCCCAAACTACCTCTATACGTGATTGGCAACCATCTAATACAACCTTCCAGCGAACCTCTTTCTCAAATGTTTAACCATTTACACAAACACTAGGAGAAAAATTAAGTGCATGCCTAAAAGTATTATTAATAATTAAAGACAAAATAATTGTGACCCAATACCTTAGTCAATTGATAGAAAAATCGATAATCACTTAAATAATAAAACTGTAGCACAAATCCCATGCTAAGACAATGGAGCATCTAACAGAGTAATGAGTATCGCTTACGGGTATGCAAACCCCAAGCAAAAGAAAATAACTTATACGAACTAAATAATGCTGAAACGAAAGCCTCCACGAATAATGTAGTGCCTCACCTGAGCAATAGGATCCACTCGAACGAACTCGTCAGCCACTAGCTCTATTCACGACAATGGTATCTACATAGAGATGCAGGTAAGGAGTGCGTTAAACATAAATATAACTCAGTAAGATCATCGACCCGCCACTTTGAATACCTCTATATAATAAAAAATAATATGATAAATATGATAGTTATATAATAACACAATATATATGTATTAGGGGAGTTAATAAGAATTAACCAACAAGAGTACCTATATCTTAACACAATACACACTAAGGACTAGTCATAATTGTAGTGAAATAGATTAACCAACACTTTTATAAGTTCATAACGGTACCACAATGCCTCAAATATATAATAGAGCATACACAATACCCCAAATATATATCAAGGAGCATACACAATGCTCAGGTGATGTACAAAGGCAACACGATACCCCAACATTATGGCTCACATCCATATCAAACTCAACACCATGGCTCACAACCGTATCAAACTATCAAACTCAACATCATGGCTCACAACCATATAAAACTCAACACCATGGCTCACAGCCATATAAAACTCAACACCATGGCTCACAGCCCTATCAAACTATCAAACTCACCATCATGACTCACAACCATATAACACCATCAAACAACTTAAAAAATAATTTTTCTATATTTTTTGTAAAATAATATATTTGCGGCTAGTCTAAGATCACCGATACCAAGCAGAGAAAATGCATTTTCAAAAGGGTTATAGAAAAGCAAGCACCAAAGCTTAAAGTCTCACTTATCTCGCTAACGAGAAGTTCTCCAACCGTGCAATGCCTAGAACATCAACCAAACGGCCTCCAATGACCTCAATCTATTCAACATATTAAATAACGCGTCCTAATTAACCTAGTTGAATAATTTCCATTAGTCAAAATCAAATTCAAACCCCCGGTTGAATTACTCATCTGTAGAAGCACTTTAGAGGTGATTTTTTTTTTAAACACCCACACAGTTTTGAAAACTGATTTCGTATGCTAGAAATCTACTACGATCTATATATAAATATAAAGCTGGGGAATTAGCAAGCTGATGTGGCATCCCTATTTGGACAGCATTCATATTTATCTTTTTTTTTATTTTTCTGGTCTTTTTTCTTATTTTTCTTGTCAAATACTCTACCTTTTCCAGCCATTTGAACAAATTAATTTCACTCAATTAATATGGTAACTGAATTTTTTTACCTCTTAATTATATGGAAGTTGAAATGGTACGTCATCTTAAACATCTGCTCTAATCGACATTACATTAATCATTCACACCCATTTTGCTATTTATTTTTGACTATTTATTTACTTTTCTATTAAACTCCCATTACATTCATGCTGGAAATTAGTACCGGACCATTGTTCCGGCGATGAGCCCCAACCCGGAAGTTGGTATTGATAATGGCAAGTTGTCCAGAAAATACTCGAGAATATTTAACAACATCAAATACTTGTGTTTTAAAAGATTTTTGTATCTCGGTGAGTTGATGAGCGTGAATATAGTAAAGGAGTTCTATGCCTACTAGCAGCCTAATGCCAGTTTAGATGTGGTGTATGAAGTGGAGGTGGTAGGCTCTAAGGTTTGATGGGAATATCACTATTTGCAATTCTTTTGAGAGGTATTAATTATATAATTACCTGTTATGAATATTTTTATTTATTTATTTAGGATGTAGATTTAAATTTATGACATAAGTAAATGTAACTAGATAATACTCTCTCGGTCCATAATAAGTGACCGACTTATTTTGGGCACACTCATTAAGGAAATACTAAATTCTAGACGAAAATAGTTAGTGCCTAAACTACCCTTCATTATATGTTGCATCATAGTTATAGTGGTACTTACTTCTCTTATCAAATTGTGAGGAGTAAATGATATTTTAGGGATACGTATGTAAAGGTAATTTTGGAAAAATAAATTGAATTTTTTTTTGATTATATAAGTAGACACTTATTTTGGATCAAAATAAAAAAATAAATTGGTCACTTCTTGTAGATCAGGGAGAGTAGGTTTTAATACTTTTAATACTTTAGATGACTTAAAATATATATATATATATATATATGAATTTATTAAAAAATATTATAATCGCGCGAAGCGCGAACAAATTCACTAGTTTTATTATACAATTCTACGTGCAATCATCACCCTTTCCGTAGCATATTAACTTTAATATTTTATTCCAATACCTTAGCTAATTATATTACCACTTATTCTCTTCGATTCAGAATAAGTGATTTTTTTAATGTTTTCACACAAATTAAGAAATTTACCTTTTAGTATTAATTAACAATAAAATTGACCATATTAACCTTTACTATCTCACATAAATACTCTTGACACATATTCCAACACTATTTACTCAATGGACAATGTAGGAAAAAAGTAATTAATTCATTATTGAAATCTGAAAAAATCACTTATTTCAGACCACAAGAAAAAAAAATCACTTATTTTGGACGGAAAGAGTATATTTTTGTCCCCTAATGTTGGTATAATCATTACCAATGTATAATGAAATAAGTTAGTAGCCAACTTCCAGAAATCCTAAAGTAAATATGTTAATATATCACTAAACATACGAATAAGAGAAATCAAACAGTAGCATACGTTGTCTGCGCTCTTGTAAGGGATTAAAGTATTACCTGATTGACAAGAAAAATTCCACACCGAGTTGGGTAATTCAATCAATACTAGCCGATGACTTCTACTTTGTTTCCGCCGTCAAACTAAATAACAATTCCTTCTCTGTGTTATGCTATTTCCAAATGAACTAAGAAACCAAAATATGCATATCATGAGTTAGATTGTGTAGTAGCATATGGTTTGGGCCTCGAGCCCACTTTTTAACCGTTTAAATAATAACTAAAGCCACTTATTACTTTTTTTTAAGGAATTTTTACTTAGCTACACTATAATAGAAACATATTTATTACCTTTATTTAAGTTCCTTATTGATTACTTTATATACCTATATTTATTAGTTTTATCCAAAATTATTAAAAAAAAATGAAACATACCTTAAATACTGGATATTAGTTACACATAATCACCCTATAATTAAAATACTCTTCCTATTTCAAAGGATTACAAAACATCAGTAGTTACCCACCATAAGAAACCCACTAATATCCAAAATCATCACCTCTATTTCATACAAATCAACCAATCTCACTCTCTCTCTTATACAAATCAAACTATTATCTCTCTAAAATTGTAACATCATATATTTCTGTAAATCAATTTCACCAACAACCATTAAAAAGCATCAACTATTAACAAATCCATCAACATTATCTCTGAAATTGTAGGTGTAGTGGTCTGCTATTGACATACCATTAAAAAGTTTCGAAGCTTTGAATTAGATATTCAGATTTTACGAATTTGTGATTTTTTATTTTTTGGATTGGGTGTTCGTGAAAACAATTGAAAATATCCTTTAAAGTTTATATCTCAATTTTAACGGAGATCTGCTAAATTTAAAGTTGGTTTTAGGTTGAATTTCTTACAGAAACTCGAGGAAGAAGAAGTTTCGCAATTGTATTACGATTGTATGATAAATGTATCTGAGTTGTACTTGATACGTCAATACCTTAGACGAGTTTGATATAATACTATGTGATGACCCAAAATATCATCTTTTATTTTAGAATCCAATTCCATATTTTGAGGCCTTAAAAATCTCCATTTATCACTCCTCAAGTTCTGTGAGCAATTCGGGCGCGTATTCAGAAAGCTTTTATATGAAAAATTTAAGAAAAGATGATTTTTGGCTTAAAAGATGATTTTGTTGACTCTGGTCAATATTTTGGGTAAACGAGCCCGGACCTGTGCTGTGACGATCCGAGAGGGTCCGTAGTAAAATATGGGATCCGAACATATGTTCAAAATCGAATTTCGAGGTCCATAGCCCGAGAAATAATTTTTTTTTTAAAATTGATAAGACTAAATTATAATAATTTAAATGATTTGATCTTGTTGGCACTAGGCCCGCATTTTGGTTCCGTAGCCTGGTAGAAGTCCGTTATAATATTTACAGCTTATCTGTGAAATTTGGTGAAAAATAAATGTGATTCAGGCCTTTGGTTGAGAAAATATAAAATTTGAAACTATCTTGAAAATTTCATATGTTTTAGTGTTGAATTAATAGTTTTAGGTGTTATTTTGGCGGTTTGATCGCATGAGCAAGTGTGTATGATATTTTAAGACTTGTGTGCTTGTTTTTTTGGAGCCCTCAGGGCTTGGGTGAGTTTTGGATAGACTACAGAGTGATTCTAGAACTTAGAGAATTGCTGGTGTAGCTGGTATCTGTTGCAGGCCTTTGATCTCGCAATTGCGAGATGAGGCTTCGAAATTGCGAGCAAAACAGGCATGGCAATTGCGAGGGTCTTCTTCGCAATTGCAAAGAAGGCCTGGGCCAGCAAGGTTCGCAAATGCGAACATATCTTCGCAATTGCGAAGATTGTCTAGGGAGGGGTCTGATTGCAAATGCGATCTTTTTGTCGCATTTGCGGAGGTAGCTGATCGCAATTGCGAATGCGGTAGAGGTGTGGGGAACTTTGCATTTGCGATAGTTCTTCGCAGTTGCGAAGCTCTGGTTGCAAATGCGACATCTGTAAATGTTCAAAACACAACTTAGACGGAATTTTTAATTCATTTCTCAAAATTTTCAAACCCTAAACTTCAAGAGGCGATTTTTCAAAGATCATCTCTTTCCCAAATCATAGGAAAATGATTCCTAACTTATTTCTTTCAATAAATTTCATCCTTTTATAAGATTTCATCACAAAATCTAGGGCTTTTCAAGGGGGGATTGGGTGTTTTTGGGTAGAACTTGGGAATTTTGGAATTTGGGGATTCAGACCTCAAATTGAGGTCGTATTCCAAAATCTCTCGGGGGTGAATGGGTAATCGGGTTTTGATTCTAATTTTGATTTTTGACCAAGCAAGTCTAGGGTCAAATTTTTACTTTATATGAAAAAGGATTGGGAAACCTATAATTATGCATTGGAATTGGTTCCTTTATCATTAATTGATGTAAATAAGTTAATTATGAAAGATATGAGCAGATTTGAAGTGGAAACTAAGGGAAAAGCGGTATTTGAGGCTTGAGATTTGGCAGTGGAATCGAGATAAGTGTTGTGGCTAACCTTAGCTTGAGGGATTAGGAGTTTTTGCCTTATTTTCATATGTTTAGTTGTTAAGTATGACGTATAGGTGAGGTGATAAGTATCAATACGTTGTTCTCGAGTCATAGCATGCGAGCGAGTCTTATTCTTGTGACCGTTGTATTTCTTTATACATTTTGTTCTTGTTTAAACTGGTTATTACCATGTTAAATTAAGCCTGTTAAAGGGGCCGGGTTGGACCGGGTCCGGACCGGCCCAGACCGGTAGAAACCAGAACCGGCCCGAACCGGTAGAAAAGGGGCCGGGTGGGCTGGGTTATCATGGGGTAGGGGTTAGTTCCGGGATATTTTTGTGAACGATTAACCGAAACCGGGTAGGCCCGGTCCGCCAAAACAGTACCTTTAACGCGTAAACCGGCCCGGCCCGGCCCGGTTCAATGGTCAATTTTTTTTTTAATTCAGATATATGGGGCCCACCCCAAACGGTTAGAATCAAAAAAATCCGTTGGCCAACGGATCTATTTAAGTTTTGGCTATTTTTTTTTAATTTTTAACATATTTTTAATTTACAAATGTAGCCTTATGTAAATCTATAAATATCCCCCTCTTCATTTCTCACTCAAAATTCTCATCTCAATCTCAAATTCTCTCATTCACCTATTCTCTAATTATCTAGTTCAAGACTTCAAGTCTTCAACTTCAAGTCTTAATAATTTCTCATTTCATCTTCGAATTTATTTGGCTCATTTTTGTTGAATAATTGAAATTCAATTATAGTATTTTATCATTCAGGTATTTTATCATTCGGGTTTTGAACTTCAAGTTGGAATATTGGCTTGACGTTTGTTCGTGGTAACATCGGAATTTGGAATTGCATAACCAAGTGCTCCAATTCGGTGCACTCCCTCCAATTCTTTCTCTTATTAATATTTTAATTGCATATTTATTTTGAGCTTATTTATTCCTTAAATTTCACAATATGTTTAGTGCTGCTAAAAAAGCGTGTAGAAAAGTTACTGGTAGGTAGGGGGAGTAAAAGTAGAGGTAATTCTTCAGCATCTGGTAGTAATAGCCCAATATCTATTGTTCCCGAAACATCGCCTAATGAAAATATAGATTATGATCAATTACAAGAAGATTATGGAATAGAAGATAATGAAATAGGAATTGAAGAAGAGATATCTGCTACACCTACTAGTGCACCTAGTGCTGGGGTAGGTAGTGTTGGAGTTGGTACAATGGGTGGTGGTCGTGGCACTAGTGGTAGACCACCTACGGCTCCGACGACTAATCGTAGAAAAAGAAGTAAGGTTTGGAATGTTTTTGAATTAATTAAAGGTTCTGATAGAGTGAGATGCAAAATTTGTAAAGATTCATTTAAACATTTGACTGGAGGAAATTAAGGGGAACTGGAACGCTTAGTAGGCATATGAGAATTTCACACCCGATAGAATGGGGCCTAGATGGTGATGATAGTCAAACAACTATTAACCCTACTACTGGAGGGTTAGTAAAATATGATAAAATGAAGGATCGTGAGGAATTAGCGAAAATGATTGCTTTAGGTTGTCTACTTTTTTCGTTTGCTTCTTCGTCATATTATGTTACATATATTCAAAGAATATACAATCCATTATTTAAAGGTATACCTAGGAGTACTTGTAGAGATGATATTTTTAGACTTCACGGACAATATCAAACATATTTACGTTATTAGAATTTACTTATTGTTATTTGTTCAAGTCTTAAAAGATGTAAACATTCAATTTGTAAGTTTCAAATTTGAGTTATGAAATATGAAATAAAAGAAGCACTTGCAATTTGCAGCAAGTGCAATTTTTCTCATATTCCTTCTATTCTTTAATTTATATTTTAAAGTAATACAAATTCTTAATATAACTTAAATTTAAACTTTAAATTTGAAATTCAAAGTTAAAGTGTTAAATTGAAACTTTAACATTTTAATTTTGAAATTCAAACTTAAAATCTTAAATTGAAACTTTAACAATTTAATTTTGAAATTCAAACTTCAATGTTTCAAACTTAAATTCTTAAATTGAAACTTTAATTTTGAAAATCAAACTTAAAGTGTTAAATTGAAACTTTTATTTAGAAATTCAAACTTAAAGTCTTAAATTGAAACTTCAATTTTTAAATTCAAAGTTTCAAACTTAAAGTCTTAAATTGAAACTTTAATTTTCAAATTATAACTTAAACTCTTAAATTGAAACTTTATAAGTCTAACTTAATTTTCAAATACAAACTTAAAGTCTTACATTGAAACTTTATAAGTGCAAGTTTTTCTCATTTACTTTGTGTTCTTTAAATTAATACAAAGTTACAAGCTATTAAAATAAATTATAATAGTTATACGAATTTACAAAAATTAAAAAAATATTAAACCCGGCCCGGCCCGGCCCCTTTAACCCCTAACCCGTACGGGTCAATTTTTACCCGAAAATATCCCAACCCGTTAAGCCCGCTAAGAAGGAGCCCGGAACCGGCCCGGTAAGGAACCCGTACGAGTTCAAAAAAATTGGGCCCGGCCCACCCGTTAGACACCTTTATGTTAAATAAGTCTTATTATGTTTTTCCTGGTTTTGGATATTGGTTGAGTATTGGCTCAAGTTAAGATTTATGTTGTGAAGTTAAGTGATAAAACAAAGTTGTTAAATTATGATGCCCTTGCCGGGTTGTTATTATTTCTGTTATTTCTTATGGTGAGGAAGGGTGATAAAGCACGACGGGTAATGCTGTGCACATTTCTATTACTTATCTAGTGAGGAAGAGTGATAAAGTACGAAAGGTGATTCCGTGCACAGTTTTATTATTCATATGGTGAGGTTGAGTGGTAAAGCACGAAGGGTGATGCCGTGCACTTTTCTATTACTTAATACACAGTGAGGTTGAGAGTAAAAGAATGAAGGGTGATGCCGTGCATTTTTTATTTGTTGTGTTTACTTGTTATTACCGGTTCAAAGTGTACTAGCTGTTTAAATTCCTATACTACTGTGATCTCTTTTTTTGATACCCTCATAACATGTTGCCCCTTCCCGCTAACTCATCTTAGTTTCTATTAGAGCTGTCAATATGGGCTGGGCCGGGCTAGCCCAACCCAGCCCACGTGGGCTTGAGCAATTGACGGGCTGGGCTGGGCTAGCCCATCATTTTAGTGGGCCTTATAATGGTCAGCCCACCCCACTCCTATGTGGGCCACGGGCCCCCACGGGCCGGCCCATCATTTAATAAAATATAATGTTATATTTTTTCTTTAACTTCTAACGTAAAAAAGAGAAATATTTAAAAGTTAAAAAATATCTTATTGAAAACAATTTCACAAAATTTAGTAACTTTTTAAACTATTCCATTATATCACAATAAATACTAAAATGTAAAAGACAAGACTATATTTCAATCACTAAAAGCCAAACCTCAAAACAAACTATTCAAGAGAACGTCCATGATGCTTATGAGATATTCAACACATCATTTTCATCAAACACATTTGAATCCGCTTGTGATAGGGTGGTCTTAACATCTTCACTTTCATCAACATCTATAATTCATATGCAATATTAATTAGTTAAATATTAAGAGTACTTGAATTAAAACTAATAATATTAAAATTCATAAAAAAAATATTACTAGTTTGAGTATGGAAAAACGACTACGAAAGCGAAAGAGGGTTCCAAAAGAAGTAGCTTTACTTTCTTTGAAGTTTAGCCGTTTAGGGTTTAGATTTTTACTTTACACAATTTAAGATTTTATTAGTTATTTATTTAATAATATATTTTACTTAACTGATTAACATTTTAAGTCTTTAAATTTTGATATTTTAATATAATGAGTTTAATAAACTTTAAGCTTGGGATACTCTTCTTGTTATTTTTAGTATCATATATTTTCTATATGTTATATATTTTATATAAATATTTTTACTAGGCTCACGGGCCCCACGGGCCCCTACGGGCAAGCCCTCACGGGCTACGGGCTTACTCGGGCTGGGCTTAAAAGCCTTATTTTAAAATGGGCTTAAAAAATTATAGCCCAACCCTGCTAAATTACGGGCTGGGTTGGGCTAGCCCAACGGGCCAAGCCCATATTGACGGCTCTAGTTTCTATTAATTGTTATTGTGTTAGCATATTGTTTAACTACACATATTTTTGTTATTTATCGTGTTCTAGCCTTGTCACTACTTTGCCGGGGTTAGGCTCAGCACTTACCAGTACATGGGGTCGGTTGTATTGATACTGTACTCTGCATTTTCTGTTCAGATCCCAGTACTAGGCCACATTGATCAGAGTTTGAGTTGTTGTCTTCAATGCACAGGAGATCCAAGGTAGATCTACCTGCGTTCGCAGACCCTGGAGTCCCCTTCCCTTTATTTTTAGCTCCCTATTTTATTTTATTTCAAAAAACATATGTATTTCCTTGAGACTAGTGCTTGTAAGAAATTCTTAGACGTTCGCGAATTGTTACACCAGATCTTTGGGGTAGTCTTGTACTAGAGTATTTGAACCGTTATAAAATTTTGCACTTCATATCTGCTTAGTCTTAATTATTATATATTTCTATTTTGGTTAATGATGTATGTGTTAGAACTGTATCTATTGGATTGCCTAGCCTTCTAAGAGTTAGGCGCTATCACAATTCTGACGGTGGAAATTCCAGGTTGTGACATACTAATACTATTAAAATACAATATTATACCATAATTTAACCCCGGTTTGAGATGTCGCTGCTGCAGTAGAAACTGAAACTACCTGAGCCAACCCATTACAAACTGATAATATCTGGGCTAATGTTTCCTGAAGGCCAGGAATCACAATAGGCACTGTCGGTGCCTGAACGGGTGCTGATGGAGCCTCTACCACTGGGGGCTGATCCTGGATAGGGGCAACATGTGGGTCTACTCGAAGTACCCCTGCCACCCTACCTCGACTACGACCACGGCGGCGATCACGGCCTAGCTGGCGGATCGTCCACCTCGTCTTGTAGCATGAGTCATCGCCATCTGCGAGAGAATAGAATACAGAAGTTCAGTTCTCGAAACAATAAAACCGCACGACAGAGTTCAAGAAATATGAAGTGTTTCCTAAAAGGTCTGCAGCCTCCCGAGGATAAATATGGACGTCTCCGTACCGATCCGTGAGACACTACTAACCAGCTATAGACTCAAGAGGCCTAGTAACCTAGGCTCTGATACCAACTTGTCACGACCCCAAAATCCGGTCGTGATGGCGCCCATATTGCTAGGCCAGCCTGACCAATCTCACATAATACCGAGCTATTAACTCTCACTTTACTTTAAAAAAAGTAATATTTAACAACAATAGAAGTATGGTACTTTAGCATAAGCTGTAAAACAACCTAACACGATAAAATATCTCCCATAGAAATATCTCCCATAGATCTAGAGTCGTAACCCACGAGCCTCTACCAAGAATTCAATAGTGATACTAAATACAACTGTATCTGACAAATGCCGAAAAAATCTAAAGATAAAAGGATAGAAGGGAATGTCAGGTCCTACGGACGCTAGCAGCTGCCTTGACAGTCCGGATAAGCTCTCTGAGTAGCTGGGGACTCAGCCCTGCTGTGATGTACCTGGATCTGCACACAAGGTGCATGGAGTAGTGTGAGTACTTCCAACTCAGTGGTAATAAGCATGGATAAAGAAATTAAAGGTAAAAATACCCAATATTGCACTAAGCAAAGCTATATAATAGTAACAGTCTTTTACCATTTTCATTAGTATAAGTCTCAGAATAAGCAACAATAGCTAAATAGTACAACATGTATATCTAGATGCAATGCAAATGCATGAACATGACTGTTATGGCGTGTAGCCTGATCCATTTGGATACCCGCGCTCACTGTGGGGGTTCAGACTACGGAGGGGCTCCTACAGCCCAAGCGCAATATCTGTGATATGCTGCGACATGCAACCCGATCCACTATCAATCCAGCTACATGCAATGCAAGCCTCATATGCACAAAAAATATCATTTTGAAATCTATTTTTATCAATAAAAGTGGAAAACAGTGTTCAGAATTACCAAAGTTTGGAAAACCTTTTTAGACATGGTTTAGCTCAGGACTGATATCAGAAAAATACGCTATAATCACAAAAGCAATGATTACGATCCTCACGGGATCGAAATAACTAGATCACAGCCCAAAGATGTCCACAATTATCCAAGTATGAGGTTTACCAGCTCAATTATAGCCAAAAACATAGTGTAATATCACACAGTCGGACTAAGCCATAGTCCCCAATCACAATCGACCCCGCACTCAAAGTAGAGTATGTGTCTCACCTCAATACAGCGTCACATAGTGATATACCAGTGTTTCAAACCCTCAGGTCATCATCCATATCCATTACTCACCTCGACTCGGCTGGAAAACTAGCCCGCAATGCCCTTGCCACGAGAATCGACTTCCACGGGTGCAGAATCTGATCAAACCCAATAGGAATACATCAAAATAGGCTAAAGGAATATAACCCAATCGAAATAACTCGAATTACACCCAAAATCACGAAGTTTCCAAAACCCGACCCCTGGACCCACTTCTCAAAAAATTACAAAAGTCACATTTTGAGAATCCTTATCTCGTCACAAGTCCATGTCACACCTCCTTTAGGCGCGCTTACCCCGAGGGATAAACGTACAAGGGAGTTTTTCCAATTTAAGTGACAATATTCGAAATGAGATTATTTATTTATTTCAGAGTCGCCATTTGGAATAAATTATGGTGTCCCAAGTCACCAATTTATTTAAATCCCAAATCGAGGAAATTTTCGACTTTCCAAATGAAGTCTGCGAACCAGAAATTCTAAGTAAGGAATTCTGTTGACCCGAGGGAAGGTGTTAGGCGCCCCCGAATCCCGTGGTTCTAGCACGGTCGTAAATTATTGTAATGGCTAAATATCTAATTTTTAAAAAATGTTCAATACTATAATGCAATTTTAAATCATTTACCGCGTTTGGTTATTTTTAAGAAAGAAAAAAAAATGAACATTGTTATTGAGGGGCCCCGCAATTTTATTTCTTCTATTTAGCTAGGCTCGTAACATTTTTTATTTAAAAAAAAGATAATCCTAAAGTGACTACATTTTTTCTATTTAGTTTGTCTCTAAAAGAAAAGAAAAGTCCTAAACAATTACATGCTTAAAAGACTACTCTATATTAATACAAAAGGTGTTCCCTTGAATGACAAATTTATTCTTCAAATTATAAAGCTAACTACAATTTGACAAAAAAACTAATAAAATAGAAAATAACAACAAATATTGATCAACAACTTGCTTTTCTATTTCATTTCAAAACTTCAACTTCCAATTCGAGCTTACATCAACACATGGTTTTTAGAATGTGTATGTGGTTTTGAAAGGAATGGGAAAATGGCAAATCAACAGGGCGGTGAAAATACAGCAACAACAACAGTAACAACCAGCAGTAGCTTCAACACCTCAATCCCGAAAATCCCAGCAATACGGAGAAAAACAAAAAAAACAGTAAAAAATAGAAAAGAAAAATATATTCTAGATTTTCTCTTTGTTTTGGCTTTCTAGCTTTGAACTCTTTTCTCTTCTCAAAAGAAACTCTCAAAAATTGCATTTTTTCCGTGTATACTTCTGTATCCAGAGTGTATATCGAGTGTATACCACAACAGGGAATTTTTTTTATTTTTTCTTCTCTTCCGATTTTTTCTCTCTTTTTTCTCTCCTCTTTTTCATAAATCTTCTCTTCTATTTATAGGCAAGAATTTCGAAAATTTTCAGATCTTTTTATTAAAAAGAATATATTTTTTAATTTAAAGAAAACCCACTAATCCATGTTTTCCTCTCCATGTTTTCTTCCTTTATTTCCTTGCCCCCACTACTTTATGTTATGTGATTATGATTATTTTTTGGCTAAAAATCTGAAATTTTCTTTTTGGGCCAAGGGGTTTTGGGTTGGGTAAGGGTGCTTAGGATTGGGCTTGTAACTTAATTTGCAAGATGGCCCAATCCAAATTTTTTCTATTCTGTTCTTCTCCATTATTCAACATCCTAATTAATAAAGCCCAAAAATACTAAGATTAATTTATAAAAACTAAAAATTATCTTGAAATACTAATTAACTCATAATAATAATTATCACACAAAATTAAACATTAATAAAAACAAAATTGCACGATTTGGACATTAAATGCTTAAAAAATGCAAAAATACATATTTTTTATGACTTTTCATTTCTGTAAAATAAACATAATTGTAAACTTGAATTTTATACACATATGCAACATATTTTTTGTATATTTTATTTATTTAAATATGCACAGATAAAAATGCAAATAATACAAGAAAAATAACACAAAATTCATAACGATTGCAAGAAAACTAAAATTATTTTATTTTGAATCTTTGGGAGTATTTCTCTTATAGGGCAAAAATCACGTACTCACAGCTGCCCCTCTTTACTCGGAAACACGAAGAGTTTTCGTGCAAAGATAAGTGAGCGGATACGAGCGATTTTTGCCCGTTGGAGTACTCCGTGTGAAGCATTTTTTGAAAGACTTGACCGAGCCTTTGCTTCGAGAGGCCTCCTACATATCCTGGGCTAAACAGGAATCAGGTCAATGTAGTTCGGGAAATTTTGGTAGCTGGGACTACCATGACTGCTGTAATCTTGCTGTAACTGTTGTTGCTGTTGATGCCACTACTTAACTGATCCCCTTTATTACATCGTGCTAAACGAAAAATAAGAAGCTAGACTAAGTTATAGTATTGCAAATTCTTATCTATCTTTTCAGCTTGATCTTGTCATGTTCATTGCCATCCTGCTGGCTATGATGTTTCTTCACATGCTTCTTCTCTTCTAGCAATTGTTATTTCGGCCTATCTTGATTGCCGAACTCCGACCATTGGTCTCGTCCTTGTGATCTTCGAACTATTCTCCTTCGAGGTCTGAATCTATCTTTCTGATCCTTGTTGCCTTCCTTCCGATTATGAACTTGGGTTCATGCGGGGGATTCTCGTTAGACTCCGTCACTTTCCAATTGTTCACTATCCTTATCAAATCTTAGAAATGGAGACGCCGTTCTGCTTTTCCGGCAGTCTTCTGACTTTATCGACAAACTCTCATCATAAATTGCCACTCCATTCTTCAGGCGGGCACCTGACTTCAACAACAAACTTCGAAAATAAATCGCTACTCCATTCTTCAGGCGGGCTCCCTGACTTCAATTAAACCTTCAAAATTAAATCGCCACTCCATTCTTCAGGCGGGCTCCCCGACTTCAATTACAACTTCAAAATAAATCGCCACTCCATTCTTCAGGCGGGCTCCCTGACTTCAATTACAACTTCAAAATAAATCGCCACTCCATTCTTCAGGCGGGCACCCTGACTTCAACTACAACTTCAAAACTATCGCCACTCCATTTTTCAGGCGGGCACCCTGACTTCAACTCATAAACTTCGAAACTAGATCGCCACTCCATTCTTCAGGCGGGCTCCCTGACTTCAACTACAACTTCGAAATAAATCGCCACTCCATTCTTCAGGCGGGCTCCCTGACTTCAACTACAACTTCGAAATAAATCGCCACTCCATTCTTCAGGCGGGCTCCCTGACTTCAATTACAACTCAAAAACTAAATTGCCACTCCATTCTTCAGGCGGGCTCCCTGACTTCAATTACAATTTTAGAACTAGATCGCCTTCCTTTGCTTTTTGTACCATTTTATTCTTGCTGCATCGACTCTTGAACCATCATTTCTCCTAAATTTCCTTGTTTCGGAACTGCTTTCCTCCTAGGTCGTTTTTCTTTCCCTCCTGACTGTTGGGGATATCTTTAGAACTGTTTACTTGCCTGCTGAGGATAATGATGCTGGGAAAATTTTCCTTCATTCCCTCCTTTCCTTTGACTCATGTGCTTGAACTTGCACTGGGATCTCTTGTTGTAACCCTCTGCTTTATGGTGGGTTACTGGTTTCAAGACCTGCAATGTAAAGACTGAAGACTTGCCTCTTGTTATACAGGTAGGCGCCTGCTTTTAGTAGCAAAAAAATGCATTCTGGCAATAATTTATGAAATATGCAAAGGACAATGTAAAATAAAACAAACGTACAATATCCTATTCGAGGGCGAATACTCCCATTGTATCCTATTCGAGGGCGAATACTCCCATTGTATCCTATTCGAGGGCGAATACTCCCATTGTATCCTATTTGAGGGCGAATACTCCTATTGTATCCTATTCGAGGGTGAATACTCCCATTGTATCCTATTCGAGGGCGAATACTCCCATTGTATCCTATTCGAGGGCGAATACTCCCATTGTATTCTATTCGAGGGTGAATACTTACATCGTATTCTATTCGAGGGCGAATACTCCCATCGTATTCTATTCGAGGGCGAATACTCCCATCGTATTCTATTCGAGGGCGAATACTCCCATCGTATTATATTCGAGGGCGAATACTCCCATCGTATTCTATTCGAGGGCGAATACTCCTATCGTATTCTATTCGTGGGCGAATACTCCCATCGTATTCTATTCGAGGGCGAATACTCCCATCGTATCCTATTCGAGGGCGGATACTCCCATCGTATTCTATTCGAGGGCGGATACTCCCATTGTATTCTATTCGAGGGCGAATACTCCCATCGTATTCTATTCGAGGGCGAATACTCCCATTGTATCCTATTCGAGGGCGAATACTCCCATTGTATCCTATTCGAGGGCGAATACTCCCATTGTATCCTATTCGAGGGCGAATACTCCCATTGTATCCTATTCGAGGGCGAATACTCCCATTGTATCCTATTCGAGGGCGAATACTCCCATTGTATCCTATTCGAGGGCGAATACTCCCATTGTATCCTATTCGAGGGCGAATACTCCCATTGTATCCTATTCGAGGGCGAATACTCCCATTGTATCCTATTCGAGGGCGAATACTCCCATTGTATCAATGTTTGAAAGTGAACAAACCTGAGACGTCCTGTTCGAAGGTGGACAAACCTAAAACATCCTATTTGAAGGTGGACAAACCTGACACGTCATCTTGAATTGCCTTCCTCGTTTCTCCGAGAAAATTTTCAACAACGGCAGAAAATTTTCTGCCCCAGTATTGGTGTTCTTCCTTGTGGCATGACTTTCTGCTATCAATAGCACTTTCTTTCCCTGTTTCAAATCAAATAAAATTTGTTAGTTCAAAATATTGTGAGCGGTTGTGCCGCTCCTGTAGGGTAGTTATTCCTTTTCCCCTTTCCCTCGCTCGGGGTTCCCAAAACTTGTTGGGGAATGATTTCATTTGCTGGAGATGATATTCCTGCTGGGGATGGGTTTTTCCATTTATCCCTTCCTCGTTCTGTGTTTCTCAACTTGTTGGGGGTTATGAGATTTCCTTTCTCCCTTTACCACTCTGTGTTGTCCGACCATCTCGGAACTTGCTGAAGATAACACTGCCGGTGGATTTTCATTTCCTCAAAATTGGTGTTTCACTCTTCTGGAGGCTGTTGGAGATGATATTGGTTTAAATATTGCTTCCCTTAAGGCCTTCTTTCTTCCCTTTTCCCCAAGTGCAACTTGACTTCCAGAAAATTTTCAAACTGAAAAGAAAATTTTCTGCCCCAGTTTAATAATCTTCTTTGCACCATACTTCTTTGCCATCAATGGCATTTCCTTGCCTTGAATAATAATTCGAAAGTTGGTGGCAAGTTTTGAAGTCATTTCTCACTATGTTTTGACTAGACTGACTTTGATGGAGAATTTTGACAAAAGGAGAAAGATAAAAAGAAACAACAAATAGAAGACAAGGGAGGACTGACTCTCTAACCAGAAACAACTATAAAAACTTATCAAACGCGGATACCAACTCTACTGGTCATGAGATGCACATATGGCCTATCCTCCGTCGTTAATTTCCTTTCACGATTTCTGTCTCGTGATTTCCATCCGATTATCACCTTTATTCGACTTGTAGTGCCCGAAGGGTTTTCACTTTCAAGCCTCTCTCATTTTGATTTTCTCTCAGCTTTCGTCGCCTTATGGTGCCTGTGAAGGTTTTCACCGGTAAGACTCTCTCATTTGTATTACTTTTAGCTGGGGATTAGGGTGTCACTACTAAGACTCTCTCGTGTTTCCTTCCTGCTGGGAATCAGAGTCTTTTCTGCTGAGAATCAGAGTGTTATATTCTGATAGGACTCTCTCACTCGCCTGACGTGGCATCTTTTGAAGACCGATCAGAAGGTCTTTCTTTGGACCTTAATGTGGGATTTGGATAGGGCTAGAAAGAAAGGGAATTGAAGGCTCAAAATAAAATTAATTTTGGGTTCAAAATTTACAACCTTTGGACCTAAATTTATTTATAATCAACACAATTTTTCTTTGCCCCAGTTTTTTTTTACTTGGGGATTTTTTATTTCTTTATTTACACTATGACCGAGCTGTGAAGCGCGTACGTATCCTCTTTGAGGAATCAGGTCAAACGTAGTTCCCATTCCCTTTTTTCATTTGTTTTTTTTTCTTTATATTTTTTTTTGTTGTTGTTTTCTTTTCTTTTCTTTTTCTTTATCCCTTTCTTCTCATGTCTTTCAAACTTGTGTTTCTAGTCTTTGCAACTAATTCCGAATGAGGGGTATAAAAGAATTTAAATTAAGGCTCAAAGGGTTGACGATGGATAAAGTGTTTGGATAGCAGAACAAAATGCCTTCGTCATTCCAATCTTCAAAACATGCCAAGTTCAAACAACATATTCACGACATCTTCTGTTTGTGCCCTGATTGATAACCATATCATCCATTCGCCTTTTCATCTATCATTTTAAAGTACTATTGGACGATACTTTTATTTCAGTATCACGAGCGAACCCCGTCTTAGCATGGCCAATTTTCCTTTAAGGGTTTCTTCATGTTTTACCTGCCCCAGTCTCACATGATTCGGGCTCCAAATAATCTCAAATCATTTTTATTTCTTTTTAAAATGACCTGATTATCTTCCAATTGCTTCATGATTAACCCTTAATATTAGGTCAAAATTATGTGCGATGTCATGTCATTAGAGTCGGCGTTCGAACAAATGACAAATTTAAAGATAGAAAAAACTAAACAAAAAGACGAACTAGGTAATAAAAGACCAAAAGTTTTACTAAACGGAGAATTGGTTCAACTAAAAACAAGCAAACCAAAAACACAAACCTGAAACGAGACTTGATAAGACTAGGCAAACTGAAATGACCAAAATGGAAAGATAAGAGGGTTTCACTACAAGACAAAATCTAGGTCACAACCCTGGAAACAACTCGGAAAAAAGAAATGACAACAAAAACAAACCACCGAAAACTCCTCCTGATTAGCAAGCATGACTTCTCATGTACCAACTTCTGCCGATTGGTTTTGCTTTGAAATACAGATCGGGCTTCTTAATTTTCCCTTCCCTCGCGTATCAATTTGATCACATGGGTCTAAGGGTGAGCTGGCAATGGATTCTAATTAATGTTGGGTGCCTCTGGTGTCTGAACCTCGATCTTATTGGTGTCAATAAGATTTTGCACTGCATGTTTCAGTTTCCAACATTTCTCGGTATCATGTCCGAGAGCCCCTGAACAATACTCACAACTTACTGAGCGATCCACATTTGGGGGTAAGGGATTTGGCAATCTTGTCTCAATAGGACTCAACAAACCTATCTGCTTCAATTTGTGGAACAGAGCAGTATAAGTTTCTCCCAACTCGGTGAATGTTCTTTGTGCCTTTCCCTTCTGAAGGCATGATTCCCTCGGAAACCTGGTCCTAGAGGATTATTGTAAACCCTTGGTGGTGGATATGTGTTTCGGGGAGGGTGATTAGGGTGATTTGGGTGGTAGGGTCTGGCTTGGTAATGAGGTGAAGGACCTTCCGATCTGGACCAAGTACCCTCCTCTACCGTTGCAACTTCTTCTCTTCTCTTCTTCCCGAATGCAACCCCTGTGCCATTCTGAATAGCTTGAGTCGTTGTTTTTAACGCGCAATAGCTCAAGATCTTATTGGACTTAAGTCCCTATTCTATCATTCCGCCCATTTTGACCACCTCATTGAAAGATTTACCAATCGATGTCACCAAGTGACTAAATTAAGTTGGCTCCAGTGTCTGCAAGAAGTAATCTACCATCTCGTTTTCTCTCATTGGTGGATCTACCCTTGTTGCCTGTTCCTCCAGCGGAACCCAAATTCTCTAAAGCTTTCGGCGGGTTTCTTCTCTAACTTTAGCAATGATAAGCGATCAGGGATTATTTCAAGATTATATTGAAACTGGCCGATGAATGCTTGGGCCAGGTCATCCCATGTAAACCATCTGTTGGGATCATGCCCGGTGTACCACTCTAGTGCGGACCCTCCCAAGCTCTGACCGAAGTAAGCTATCGAATTTCATCTCGCCCTCCGGCTCCTTGCATTTTGCTACAAAAACCTCGAAGATGGGCTACTGGGTCACCATGCCCCTCGTATAGGTCAAACTTGGGCATTTTAAACCCGACTGGCAACTGGACATCTGGGAATGGACATAGATCTTTGTAAGCGACACTCACTTGGTTGCCCAAACCATGCATATTCCTGAAGGATTGCTCCAGGCTCTTAACTTTCCGAATAACCTCCTCCTGTTCCAAACTTTTGGGGTGTCTTTCCGGTTCTGCCGGGTTATCCCATTGAGGGGTGTGTGAGTGCGGTTCAGGAGCCCTAAAGGTAGGCTCGGGAGAATAACAATGATTGTCATGGATTTGAAAAACCGGCTCACTGGACGACTTCTGTAAAGTAGCAGGGGAGGTGCCACAAAGACAGGGGTAACCGGAGGAGGAGTATTTTGTCTAGCTGGTGGAATCTGGGATGCATAAAGGTTTTCCCCTTGATAGTATGGATAGATCGGGGCACTTGTTGATGGATCAATGGGCGGATGCTCTGGTGCTGGTGTAAGAGTAGGAGGGTTTGGTGATGACTGTCCCCTAGCCCAAGCTAGGTGCATCTCTGTCATTTGCTGTCTCAACCGGTCCATCTCCTCTTTCATGATCTGTATCTCTGTTTTCTCCTCATCGAGACTTTTGCCGGAACTAGACATGCTTGCTAGAATTGGACCTTTTGATCTAGTATGGTAACGGTGATTGGCCAGAATATTCTGTCAAGCCAACCGCTAAACTTTCTGAAATGCAACAAACTTGTAAGCTCACAGAGTTTAACAGATATGTTATCGCACGTTGGATGCAATGCACCTAGTCAGTTAACCATATATGTATTCGCCGCATGCAACATTCCACATTTTCCTTTTCAATTATCCTTGAAAACCTCTCTCGTTATTAACCTCCCTTTTTTTCATTTTCTTTTTTTTTTCAAATTGGAATAAAAACCTTGTTTTTACAAACACGACCTTTCAGCGCCTCGGGGACGAAAATTATAAGGCTGTGAGGATCAATTGACCAAAAAACTACAAAATGCCCCACAAGAGGCCGTTTATGCAAAGTCAGCCTTCCGGCGTCCCTTTCGGGTACATTCGACTATTTTTTAAAATGACATCGCTTCGATTTATTGAAAACTAAATACATATTTTTTTTTAAAAAAGGGTGGTAAACTCAAACTTGATTTTGAGGCTACGGCCTTTCAACATTTTCGCGTGAAATATTTCAAGGCGATTATTAAAAGAAAAAGGAAAGATTTCAAAGTGGCCATTTTTGCAAAACAGCCTTCCGGCGTCCTTTCGGAACATTCGGCTATTTTCAAAAACAGCGTTACTTTGATTTTATTGAAAAACTAAAACTTCGACATTTTTTTATTTTTTTATTTTTTAAAGGGGTGGTTGGACCGATGAGGGTTGCCTACGTATTCCACCTAATGGGGAGAATCAAACTTGCGTAGTTCGGTTATAAAGAACCAAATCATTTTAAGAAAAGAAAACAAAGTATTTTTAACAGCATTTTTTTACTAACTTATTTTTCATAAAATTAACAAAATTTATTGGGAATTTGTTTTTCATTTTTCAAAAATTATTTTCAAAGAAACTAAACTATCTTTCGTAAAATTACGAAAATTTATTTGGAAATTTTTTTCTTTTGCACTTTTCAAAAAATTGTTTTCAAAGAAACTAACTATTTAAAATTAACAAAATTTATTCGGAGATTTTTTTTTATTTTTTTTTCATTTTGTTTTTCAAGAATTATTTTCTAAGAAAAACATACCATTTTCCATAAAATTATTTTGATTTTTCACCTTGACATCTTCCACTTCTTACCCTTCTCTTTTTTAATAACAAACCGGTCGGCATGTAAGATCGAAACAAATAAATGTACAGACAAAGATGCAACAAGTTGGTCTTTTGTTTCAGGTACACCTGTCCTAGACAGGTCCAACCCCTGTGTTGAGCCTCCTAAGTCAAATATGCACATGATGCAAATATACGTTCCTATCGGGGATCCGGCATAAGGTTTTGTTATTCTAAGTCATCATCCTGTTGGAAAAAGTGTCTAGACTGGCTTTAAATCGAGCGGACAACTCGAGTCGAGGAGTGTCAGTGCACCGGTAGCATGGCTTTCCGGCTTAATTGACAATACTCCCCGCCTAAACATGTGTGACTACAAATCTTCACCGGGTGCCAAGCACCACAACTATCTTGAGAAAACGGGCTATGTCCAGCAAATGCCCGATATTATATTTCAACGAGACTCGGAAGAGAAAAATGGGTATCGGCACAATTTATATACAGTTCACAAAATATCAAAGCGGTAAAAGCAACATTTAGCATATTAAATATAAACATGTAATAAAATCAGATAATAAATAAGCCAAATAAAATAATTATTCAAAGCTCGAATTCTTAAACCCTGAACCAGTGGTTCTGGGTTTGTGTCCCCAGCAGAGTCGCCAGAGCTGTCACACCTCCTTTAGGCGCGCTTACCCCGAGGGATAAACGTACAAGGGAGTTTTTCCAATTTAAGTGACAATATTCGAAATGGGATTATTTATTTATTTCAGAGTCGCCACTTGGAATAAATTATGGTGTCCCAAGTCACCAATTTATTTAAATCCCAAATCGAGGAAATTTTCGATTTTCCAAATGAAGTCTGCGAACCAGAAATTCTAAGTAAGGAATTCTGTTGACCCGAGGGAAGGTGTTAGGCATCCCCGGATCCCGTGGTTCTAGCACGGTCGCTTAAATTATTATAATAGCTAAATATTTGATTTTTAAAAAATGTTCAATACTATAATGCAATTTTAAATCATTTACCGCGTTGGGTTATTTTTAAGAAAGAAAAAAAAATGAACATTGTTATTGAGGGGCCCCGCAATTTTATTTCTTCTATTTAGCTAGGCTCGTAACATTTTTTATTTAAAAAAAGATAATCCTAAAGTGACTACATTTTTTCTATTTAGTTTGTCTCTAAAAGAAAAGAAAAGTCCTAAACAATTACATGCTTAAAAGGCTACTCTATATTAATACAAAAGGTGTTCCCTTGAATGACAAATTTATTCTTCAAATTATAAAGCTAACTACAATTTGACAAAAAAACTAATAAAATAGAAAATAACAACAAATATTGATCAACAACTTGCTTTTCTATTTCATTTCAAAACTTCAACTTCCAATTCGAGCTTACATCAACACATGGTTTTTAGAATGTGTACATGGTTTTGAAAGGAATGGGAAAATGGCAAATCAACAGGGCGGTGAAAATACAGCAACAACAACAGTAACAACCAGCAGTAGCTTCAACACCTCAATCCCGAAAATCCCAGCAATACGGAGAAAAACAAAAATAACCAGTAAAAAATAGAAAAGAAAAATATATTCCAGATTTTCTCTTTGTTTTGGCTTTCTAGCTTTGAACTCTTTTCACTTCTCAAAAGAAACTCTCAAAAATTGCATTTTTTCCGTGTATACTTCTGTATCCAGAGTGTATATCGAGTGTATACCACAGCAGGGAATTTTTTTTATTTTTTCTTCTCTTTCGATTTTCTCTCTTTTTTCTCTCCTCTTTTTCATAAATCTTCTTTTCTATTTATAGGCAAGAATTTCGAAAATTTTCAGATCTTTTTATTAAAAAGAATATATTTTTTACTTTAAAGAAAACCCACTAATCCATGTTTTCCTCTCCATGTTTTCCTCTCCATGTTTTCTTCCTTTATTTCCTTGCCCCCACTACTTTATGTTATGTGATTATGATTATTTTTGGCTAAAAATCTGAAATTTTCTTTTTGGGCCAAGGGGTTTTGGGTTGGGTAAGGGTGCTTAGGATTGGGCTTGTAACTTAATTTGCAAGATGGCCCAATCCAAATTTTTTCTATTTTGTTCTTCTCCATTATTCAACATCCTAATTAATAAAGCCCAAAAATACTAAGATTAATTTATAAAAACTAAAAATTATCTTGAAATACTAATTAACTCATAATAATAATTATCACACAAAATTAAACATTAATAAAAATAAAATTGCACGATTTGGACATTAAATGCTAAAAAAATGCAAAAATACATATTTTTTATGACTTTTCATTTATGTAAAATAAACTTAATTGTAAAATTGAATTTTATATACATATGCAACATATTTTTTGTATATTTTATTTATTTAAACAAGCAAATATGCACAGATAAAAATGCAAATAATACAAGAAAAATAACACAAAATTCACAACGATTGCAAGAAAACTAAAATTATTTTATTTTGAATCTTTGGGAGTATTTCTCTTATAGGGCAAAAATCATGTGCTCACAGTCCATACATATAAAGTTTATCAAAATCGAACTCTGTTTGCCCATTCAAATTATTAATTTTCTATAACCGTGGCTTAGGGCAAAAATCCCCCATTGTTACACCTTAATTCCTCCATTTTTAGAGGTTAATTCCATGGTTTATCAAAATATTTACATAATATGAGTCCATGAGTGCTTACCTGATGATACCTCCCGATTTTCTCCTCAAAATCGCCAAAATTGCCTCTAAGTTCGAAGCCCCAAATGAGTTTATGATTCTAAAATTCGACCATAACTGTTACATTAACCCCAGGCCTTTTTTCGCTTCTGTGATACTTGGCCCGCTTCCGCATGTCCGCTTCTGCGGAAGCTCTGTCGCTTTTGCGATATTTCATTAAAGTCTATCACTGCTTCTGCGGTTCAAGTCTCGTACCTGCGAGACCGCTTAAACGGAACTTTCTCCGCTTCTGCGAAGTTCCCCAATCTGCTAAAGTCTGCTTCTGCGAGTCCGCCTCTGCGACCTAACACCCGCTTCTGCGGAATCTTCACTAGCCAGGCAAAACTCGCATATGCGATACCAAATCCGCTTCTACAGTCCCCCTTCCGCAGAAGCGAAAATAACTGCTGCATAAAAATATCAGCAGCTACAAACTTCCAAATTCTTTCGTTTCACCCTCCGAAAACATCCCGAGGCCCCCGGGACCTCAACCAAAGATACACATCCACTCTGAATAATCACACGAACTTGTTCCAATCATAAAAATATACCCTTAAACACACGAATCATCAAATTATGGCGAATTCAAGCCTAAGTTTCAACCAAAACTTCCGAAACCTATATTCTATCAAAAGCTCGACCAAACGATGTCCGAACTTGAAAATTTGCAGACATATCCAAATTCACCTAACGAAGCTACTGCAACTGTTGGAATTCCATTCCAACTCCCGGATCAAAATCTCACATATCGATCGGATTTCGCCAAAATTTCAACTTAGCCAATTCAAGTCTATTTCTACACCGGACCTCCAAATTCAATTTCGATTGCTCGCCTAAGTCACAAATCACCTTCCGAAGCTAACCGAATCATCAGAATTTGATTCAGAGCCCTTTAACCACATAGTCAACTTCTAGTTGACTTTTCAGAAACAAGCTTCACTCAAAATGGCTATATGCCTTATTTTCGACAAAAATTACTCCAAATTCAATCGATAGACTCTAACACAGATATAGAAATATGAAACAAATAATTAGGGGATAACGGGGCGATAACTCTCGTGACGACGGGTCGGGTCGTCACAGTAAGGAGGGTAGATAGAGATCACTAAATTGAGCATACAACGCAAATGTTCAAGCAAGCCAGTAGGTCCAGCAAGGTTCACATAGTGAAATATCACAAAAAAAGTCATAGGAATTAGGAGAATAAATAGGTTTGCAAGCATACATAGGTTGCACTAGTGGATATCTAAGTGCCTAAATTATGTTAATTCTTTCCTAGTACCATATTAATCAACACTTCAACACAATAGAGGGATACATATATTGATAACCACATAAAGGAGAGAACATCATATGAATCAAGGAATACTGAAAAACATGTTAGCATAAGAGTCCTAGAAAATAGAGTGTTTGTCTTTTAGAAATCCAAGATAGTATGAAACAAGTTTAACAAAGACCTAAGGAAAATATTAAAGAGCATTTCAATATACAAAGGAGTTAGTACCAAAACGTTCATTCGAGTAAAAGGGGATTTCCATAGAGTTAGGGAAATATCCAAACATAACATGTAGAAATTGACAACTTAACCACAATAGTGAGGCTTATATTGGAGTGGACTGCTACTGAAATCCAAAATTTAACATTTTAAGATGATACAGGGTACAGAACCAATCTCAAGAGATAAGAGATCACAAAATGCGGATCATGATGAAGCATAACACAAATAATAGACTATTCCCATACGTGCAACTAACACAGAATGACAATAAAATTGAACATTATCATAATTGAATCATGCTTATACAAGTTCTTTAAGTACTACAAGGGTTTAAACACTAACCAATTAGCTTTAATACTTGAGAATACGTGCCCGAGTGATTTCAAATGATTCCTTCATTAACTTCTCTCACGATGTAATTAGCTTTGGAGGTTCCTAAATATCGGGCCAACGGGCCTTGAAAAGATTTTATATACAATTGGTCTCCCCTGACGCAGTATCAGGCTGGTTTAGTGCGTACTGCCCGAGCTGCCTTGGGATCTTCAGATTATTTTCCATGCTCCAGATAGTCAATAATCTCATTTCTCCAGTCCCAGACCAAATTGGCCATGTTTACTTCCTAATAGTCATCCACATCAAACACAGAATGCATAAAATGCACCATCGTACCAAAGTCTGATCCCTTCATTTTCATGAACGAGCCAAGATTTTCTAGTGCGTCTACTTCAGCGTTTTCTTCATTTGGGATGTGTGTTATGACCCAAAATCTATTAAAGGCCGTGATGGCGCCGAATACCACTATATGGCTAGCCAACACTAAATAGTTAATTAAATCCTTATTTTTAATATCTCTAAAATCGTAAATTTCCTTCAATGTAACTAGTAAAAAATAATCTTTATAGAAGAAATAAAAATGATTACAATTGCAATTCAATATCCCATAATCATTCCAGAACCCGGTTTCGCAAGTGCGTGAGCAATTACTTGGAAATAAAATGAAATACAGCAACTGCCCGAAACACAAATTGGACAGAAAAGAAGATACAAATACTCTGAGGGAGACACTGCTGGCTGCAAATCGGCTCATAAGATGCAGCTCACCAAAGTCTCTATATCAACCATGCCACCGCTCCCACTAGGCCACAAGACATACAAGTGCCTTAACAACAAAATGTACATCAATGTAGTATGAGTACGAAAACAACACATATCTATTAAGTATCCAGTCTAACCTCGACGAAGTAGTGACGGGGGATCGACTTTGACACTTACTACTGGTTAAATAATATCAGGTACAATAAAAAAGTGAATAAATATGAGACAAAGTAAGTATATGAACAAACTAGTATAAAATACGTGGTAGAATTCCCCTCTTTGAAATTTACTCAGCTCTCTACTAGCCAGTTACCTCCGTAACCGGAGAATATACATAGATATAGTGGATTTCATCAAAGAAGTTGTCATGATTCAAATCGGGGAAAATCCCTCAGATATACTGGCATCTTGTCAAATTTTACGCACAAGTCCATAAAGATAATATATACAGAAAATGCCGAGGCGTACGACCCGATCCAACATAAAAGTAAATTGTGCACTACCGAGGGTCAAACAACACGAATAATAGATGCATCTATTAATCTGCCGAGCTGAACGGCTCGATCCCATAAGAGTAGTAGAAGGAAAATAACCTTCTCGTAAATCATATGTGTGACGCGGTAAAATATAAATTTAACATTAAAATTATATCTCTTTCTTGGTTCTTTTAAAAATAAGGGAAATTCAGCTCGTAGCTTTTAAAGAGAATTACCCCGCTTGCGGAACATACATGCGACGGGATTACACATAGATTTCTTAAGCTATTATAATATTCGTCAAATTTTTCTTGAAATTAAGAAGTTCAAATGAAACCTTTTAAATCTTAAATTCTTCGATTTCAACTCCTTTCATAACATTTAATAAGAAAACTCAATCTCACTCCCTCTCAAAGCAGAAAATAAACATAAATCAATTACAATATCAACAAGGCGTGTTGTAAGCCTAAAACTACCCAGACATAGTCATAGCTAGTAGCTACGTACGGACTCTCGTCACCTCGTGAGTACGTATGCCCCACAAATAGAAGCACATAGTAATTTAATTCACCTATAGGTTTAATTCTCTCTTACAAGGTTAGAAATGAGACTTACCTCGCTCTGAAGTTCCATAACCGGCTCCAACGCCATTCTAGCACCTTAATCGATGCCCAATGCTTCAAAACTAGCCAAATAATAAGCAAAGCAATGAAAATATATGACAATACTCATAACAGTTCTATTTACAAGAATTCTCAACTCTATTTCGAAAGTCGATATAAACCACCCACAGACACACGTGCTCGGATTCTAAAATTGTTTGAACATAAGCATTACCTGTAACGTTGCGAACTCAAATATATGGTTTATTCTCAATTTCATGCCCAAATTTGTGGCCAAAATCCAAAACATGAATTTATAGGTTTTCCTCCAAATCCCAAATTTCTACTAATTTTCATGTGTAAATCCGTATATAGACGACATATTTAACTCACAACTAGTAGAAATCACTTACCTCGTGTTTGATGATGAAAATGACACTTCAAAATTGCTCTAAAATCGACCCCCATGGAAGAAGTGAAGTAAACATGAGCCATTCCCCTGACTTATATAGAACACTGCCCAAGCGACGCTTCATCCCGAACGCGGAACATTCCTCGTGTTCGCGAAGATCACAACCCTCACGCCCAGAAATCCTTCTTGGTGAACACGGCAAGCCCCTCGCGTTCACAAAGTATAATCTGCCTCAACCCCATCCCCTCTACGCGAATGTGAGGCAGGGCCCGCGAACGTGAAGCTTCACCTTCTAGCCTTTCGCGAACGCGTCTGCCCACTTGCGAGCGCATAGAATAAAAAGAGCCCAATCCAATTTCCTTCGCAAACGTGTGAGGTCCTTCGTGTTCACGAAGAACAACATCCCCACCAGCAAACCAGCATTAAGAGATTAATAAAAATTGCCCCGAAACCACCCTGAAACACACCCGAGACCCCCGGGACCCCATCCAATCACACCAATCAGTCCCAAAACATGACACAAACTTGCTCGAGGCCCCAAATTACATCAAAGAATTCCAAACCACGAATAGAAACCCAAACCAAGCTTAATGAACTTTAGAACTTCAAACTTCTACATTGATACAGAAACCTACCAACACACGTCTGATTGACCTCAAATTTTGCACACAAGTCATATTTAACGTTATGGACCTACTATAACTTCCAAAATCATATTCCGCCCTGATATCAAAAAGTCCTTCCGGTCAGACTTCTAAAACACCTTCAAATTCCTAACATTCGCCAAATGACTCCAAAATGACCTACGGACCTCGAATCCACTTCTGGACGTGCTCCCAATATCAGAATCACAATACAGAGCTATTTCTAGGCTCAAAATCCTAAACATACATTGATAACATTAAGATGCACTTCAACCTAGATTTATGAGATTCTTCCAAAAAGCTAACTTCCACAATAAACGCCGAAATGCTCTCGGGTCATCTAAAACAGTATCCAGACATATGCGCAAGTCCAATATCATCATACGGACCCGTTGGAAACTTAAAATCATCATTTACACAAAAATCCAATCTTAGTCAATTCTTATAACTTAAAGCTTCCAAAATTAAAATTTTCTTTCCAAATCAACTCTGAACATCCCGAAATTCAATTCCGACCGCGTGTACAAGTCATAATATATGAAGTGAAGCTGCTAAAAGCCTTAAACCGCTGGACGATGCGCTAGAGCTCAAAATGATCGATCGAGTCATTACATTCTCACCACTTAAACGTAAGTTTGTCCTCGAACGTGTTGAGAACTGCTCTGGAGTAGTCTGAAATCACTGTTTAACATCCTGTTCACCTACCTGTGCTATCACGACTCAGTTGAATACATTTGCTCAAGCAATTCTGAAGAGTCCTATTTTGTTTAGTCAAATTAGCCTTAGAGCCGAATTCCAACATCCGGAATACTCTGTCATATCTGTTTCCATTATATGAACACCGTATCAATCACTATATGATACACATATACATGATTGCGTACCTTTACTAAATCCACACTATGCACTACATAACTCACATAACCATAATAACATCCTCTGATAAAAATAGCCGAAATTTCATGAATCCGATGTTCCCAATGCATCACATGACATATATAAGTCCTGTTCCAATTCTTGCAATACATCCACGATGGAAGAGATGCGTAGAAATATATAACCGACTGCCAATTCAATATTTCATTGAGCCTCTCCTCTTGACAAGCACCATTGCCATATTATGAACCAATTAACTATATTTGATCTTTAATACACTTCGTATAAATCTGGCCGCACTGATCCTAGGTCCAATAATCTCATCGCACCTAGTAAAATCTACTGAGGTAATAAGCCACCTTAGACACTACCAAAATTTCTCATATGATGCCACAACGTACTAATAAGCTACAACTCAAATGTGATACGTAGGAAAACGAACTCTCGAAAGAAGTACTCAACCCACGTAACTAATTGGACAACAAAAAATGTGTCATGAATGTTCCTAAAATAATTGAAAACAATACACAAAAATAAGCATAGGGGTTGTACTCAACGTCACACTATTGCGGCGTGCAAGCCAATCCAAACAACATATCCGTGGCATCGTGCCACCTGATAAGGAATTACTTAACGAGCAAAACTTCTCATACCTGTGAAATACTCGAATCTCAACCACAAGCACATGAAGTGCATAATGAAATTTCTGGGGGGACAGAGAGCGTCATACGCTACAAAACTCAAGCACAGCTAAGGCACAATAAATTATATGCATCTCGAAAGCCATCTTGCTCACATAACACCATTGTTACTCAGAACCATAACACATATGAAATTTATGAAGCCATTTTGCAACTCACACGGCACAATATGGTATTACATGAAATAGCCGATGATGAAATAACATAAAATGTCTGCATACTCCTTTATAAGGAACGCTATGATAAGATAAACACACCCGACTCAATATATAGTGCCCCATTAACATTTAGATGCATCCATGAAACTCAACCCGATTCTAATCCAACACCGAAACAACTATCATAACCGAAAAAAATTTCCACAGTCCACAACCAAATGAATCGAGCGCCCTCCAGGCATAAATTTATGAATTAGCGATATTACCACAATCTTCATACATAGTTTCAATTCTTCAGTCAATCAAGTGACAACACGTCACACTTATACAATCTTCTCGTGGAATACACTCCCACAACCTTCCGCGCCAGGTAACAAGTTTGTACATTTATACCATCGACCGTACCAATCAAGGATCCGCAAATTAATGCACAAAGCCTCTGCCACTAGACACCGATCTTAGGTGAAACTAAAGACAATACCATCTTACTATAAATATTTAAATTCTTTTCCTGCTCATCCGAGCTTGTGACATCCTTGCCACCACCGAATCACAACCCTGAATCCTCAACATCAACTTTTCATGCTACTCACTACACTAAATCATTCCAATGCACAAGAGACAAGAATTTTACCATAATTCATGAACCACTAATAGGGTAGACACTTCATCATATTGAAATATTTTGCTTAACTCCTTTCAAAAGAATCATTGCAGCACATGAATGAATTCCCATAATTGCAGAAAATGTAATCTTCTAGAAGTGGTGTAAACCACCATAACTCTCCCGGGATCCATCTACACTTAACAAGCCATAATACTCAAGACACTCCAAAAGAAAAAAATAGTTTTGGCAGCCGTCAAGCCTCACACATACCGCCACAAATCACATGCATAACTCAACGCGCTGAAGGAACAGATAATTGCCACCATCATACCTATTCAACTATTTCTAGTCGATTCGACTTCTATTGATTTACTCTAGAATTTCCTTAGAAGATATAATATCTCCATTGAAAACATAGCGAACTCAATCTGCACTTGTATTGAGTGACCCTATTCCACAAGACCACATTGTATCAAAACCCACAAACCATTTCATACCCTTCTTATCCGCCTAATCGCATCTTCAATTGGTACACCCATCTAATAATTCTTTTGTTAATCCAAAGTTATTTCCTCCTATTATTCTTATACTACATCACAGATCAACGATAACATAAAACACCCCAAGCTCTTTTATCATAAGTCACTGCAAAAGCTCGATACTCAACCAAACTATGTGCACAAAATCTTTAGGCTTCACACTTTAACCATTGAATCCACCAGGACCGTTGTTACGAGTCACCCACTCTTACTTGGTCCCAGAAATAATCAAACTCCAAGGCTTCACTAGCACATGAACACCTTCTCAAAGAAGCACCCAACTGGATCACTTTCCTTATAAATCCCTCTACGCCAAGCATACATCCCGAGTCTTCCAAAAGCCGGAACATAAATTGATAAGGTCAATTATAGCACACATTCGTCAAATCCATTGCTCAAATTAGCATTGACGTTCTCTTTCCTTAGTCGTAATAACCCACCAATGCACTGATAACCAGTAATCTCACAAATAGATAACCATGCAATCCAATCATAGGCAGTGGACCTCTCTCACTTAGCTCAAAGCCACCAATGTATAACTTTAAAACCCAACAAGGTTCATCCTTTATCTCTGATGTGAACTCGTGCTATCGACCAGCCAAATTCTTGAAATCTTCCAATGATGCTGCACCGAGCACAATTACCACGAATCCAATAAACCATCCCAGGTCCGTGCCCATGCACCAGCTGTACAAGCCCGTTCACTCCCCATTTGACGTCTACTATAAGGTACGACGGAATATTCCAATGCAAAGTCATGTTGTACCATTTTTCATATCAAGCAATATTTTATGTTGTACTCATATCAAGCAACTCTTTATGTTGTACTCAATATCCCTGTATGATAGCCAATATTACAAATTAACTTCGTAGACCTAGTCACTGACCACCATAAATCCCAAATAACTTTAAACTTTTCCCAAGGCATGTGGTTATCCTACCACTAAACCCATATACTACCCTGCCACCTCCAACTTTGGTGAAACTCACTTCATTGAGGAACCACTCGACTCTTGTTTCTCACACTTGGCTTTTTAGAAGATTAACCACCCCATGACACCACGACCTCTGATAGCCACTTATCAGGCACTATTTCACGCTACCCTTCCCCAATAGATAATTGGAGACAACCATAACGCCGATGAACTTAACGTATTCAACAAGGATAATGACACCACATCATAGATGAAATTCCACCATGCTCGAAAAAACCAAGTATCATTCTCCGTTAACCCAAATCTAAACATTTATAGTCTGATTGCCATTTTCTCTACCGGAAATAATACAGCGAATCTCTAAATCATGCACTGAGAAACCCTCCTCTCAATTAATTCAATGCCCCAACACATAGGCAAGCATCTCACCATCACCTTAATATTATGTGATAACAATTCATGAGTATCATAGCAACTTGTGCATAGCCTCAAAGCACTCAGAAGTATATCTACTGAGCTGAAATGATAGAATATCCTTTGGCAAGGCAATGAGAATATCCCAATAAACTACGTAATGAGAAACATCATGCAACACATCTGTAGCGTCATTTAAATTACCAATTTCTCGATTTATAACTAGCATTTCCCATCGTTTAAGATTTAATGGGAAGGGAATGAAGGCATAAGCCTCAAAAGAATCAAATCGTATGAAGAGAATCAAGAAGGAAAGTGCTCCTAACAGCCATGTCACCTGTTGAAGATAAGTAAGGACATCTCCGTACTGATCGACAAGACTCTACTTGAATCACTCATGACTCGCGAGACCTAACTGAACCTAGTGCTCTAATACCATGTTGTCGCTACCCAAATTGCATTAAAGATCGTGATGGCGCTGGACACCACTGTCAGGCTAGGCATCACTAAATAGTTAATTAAATTCTCATTTTTAATATCTCTAAAATTATAAATTTACTTCAATGTAACTAGTAAATGAAAATATTTACATAATAAATAAAAATGTTTACAATTGCAATACTGCATATCCCCTAATCATCCAAGATTCTGGTGTCACAAGTGCACGAGCAATTATTAGGAAATAAAATGAAATATAGTAACTGTCCGGATTAAAATTTGATAGAAATGAAAATACAAATACTCTCAAGTAGACTCTGCCGGTGCGGTTGGCTCATAGGATGCTGCTCCGCAATGTCTCTGTATCAACCAAGCCGCCGCACCCCCTATGCCACAAGAACTATATGTGATGTACAACAAAATTTACATCAAGTGTAGTATGAGTACGAAAATAATACATACCCAATAAGTATTCGGTATAACCTCGAAGAAGTAGTGACGAGGGGTCAACTTCTATATTTACTAGTGGTCCAATAATATCGGGTACAGTAAAAAAGTGAATAAATATGAGACAAAGTAAGTATATGAAACAAACAAGTATAAAATACATAGTACAATTCCCCTCTTTGCAATTTACCCAACTCTCAACTAGCAAGTTCCCTCCGTAACTCGAGCATATACATAGACATATCGGATTTCATCAAATAAGTTGTCATGATTCAAACCAGGGAAAACCACTTAGATATACTGGCTTCTTGTAAAATATTATGCACGATTCCGTGAGGATAATATATATAGGAAATTTTGAGGGTACATCCCGATCCAACATAAAAGTAAATTGTGCAGTGCGGAGGGTTGAAAAATGTGAACCATATATGCATATATTAACCTACCAAGGCGAACGACCCGCTTCGATGAGAGTGTGGTACATAAATTCTGCAGAGGCGAATGGCACGATACCGTAAGAGTATTAGAAGGAAAATATCCCGCACGCAAATCATACATGCGACGCGGTAAGATATAAATATAAAATTAAAATCATATCTCTTTCTTTATTCTTTTCAAAAGAAGGGAAATTCAGCTCGTAGCTTTTTAAGGGAATTACCCTGCTCGTGAAATGTACATGCGACATGATTAGACATATATTTCTTAAGATATTATAATACTCCTCAATTCTCTTCGAAATTACGAAGCTCAAATGAAACCTTTTAAATCTAAATTTCTTTGATTTCAGCTCCTTTCAAATATTTAATAAGCAAACTTAATATCGCTCCCTCGCAAGGCAGACAATTAACATAAATCAATAACAATATCAACAAGCTGTGATGTAAGCCTTAAACTACCCGGGCATAGGCATAACTAGTAGCTATGCACGGATTTTCATCATCCCGTGCATACCTAGCCCCCACAAATAGAAGAAAATAATAATTTAGTTAACCTATGGGGTGAATTCCCTCTTACATGGTAAAAAAGCAAACTAACCTCGCTCCGAAGTTCCATAACCGGCTCCAATGCCATTGTAGCACCAGAAACCGATGCCCAGCGCTACAAAACTAGCCAAATATTGCACGAACCATGAGAATATATTCTAATACTCATAACAATTCTATTTACAACTATTTCTAACTGCGCTCGGAAGGTCGATAAAAACTATCTTCTAATTCCCATAATTTTTACTAATTTTCATTTTTAAATTCATATATAGACCATGTATTTAACTCATAACTAGTAGAAATCACTTACTTTGATGATGAAAATGACTCTCCAAAATTGCTCCAAAATCGGCCCCCATGGAGAAAGTGAAGTAAAAATGAGCCAAACCCCCGAGTTAAACAAAACACTACCCAGGCGACCCTTCATCGCGAATGCAGAACATACCTTGCGTTCGCGAAGCTTAGAACCTCACGCCCAGAAATCCTTATTTGCGTAAGAGGCAATCCCGTCGCGTTTGCAAAGAACAATCTGCCTAAGCCCCCAGATCCTCCATGCGAATGTGAAATAAGGCCGCGAATGCGTCGCTTTACTGCTAGCCCTTCGCGAACGCGAAGAAAAATGATCCTCGTCATATTTCCTTCTTTGTGAATGCGTGTGTCCCTTCGCATTCGCGAAGGAAAACATCTGAACCAGAAAATCAACAATAGTAGCTTAACCAAAATTTTTCCGAGGCCTCAAATCACATCAAATAATGAAAAAAATCACGAAACGCAACCCATACAAAGCTTAATGAGCCTTGAACTAGAAACTTCTACATTTAATGTCGAAACCTATCAATTCATGTCCGGTTGACCACAAATTTTGCACACTAGTAATATTTGATATTACAGATCTACTCTAACTTTCAGAATTAGATTACGACCCCGATATCATAAAGTCCACTTCCGATCAACCTTCTCAAAAACTTTCAAATTTCCAACTTTTGCACCACGACACCAAAATGACTATGGACCTCCAAATACACTTCTGGATGTGTTTTCAATACTAGAATCATCATACGAAGCTATCCCTAGACTCAGAATCCCAAATAGACATTGATAATATTGAAATACACTTCAACCAGATTTTTGAGATTCTTCCAATAAAGCTAACATCCACAATAGGCACCAAAACGCTCGTAGGTCATCCAAAACCCGATTCGAAGATAAGCCTAAGTCCAAAATTATCATACAGACCTGGTGGAACCTTCAAATCCCGATTCTGAGGTTGTTTACTAAAAAATTCAATCCTAATCAATTCTTCCAATTTAAAGCTTCCAAAGTGAGAAATTCCTTTCCAAATCAACACTGAAATTCCCAAAATTCAATTTCGACCACGTGTACAAGTCATAATACCTTAAGTGAAGCTTATCAAAGCCTCAAACTTCCACATGACACACTAAAGCTCAAAATGACCGGTCGGGTCATTACAATATGGGTAATTGACCATTCTTAGAACTATGCGAGCAAAACTTTGACTTTCGTTACATATTGTTGCATGCGTTCCTCTTTGGTATCGAAGATCCAATAGTCCTAATTAACTACCATTTGTTAATCACATTTGAGTTTGATGACCTTGATGTGTAGTCACTGGGCGAGCTCAAGTCCTGCAATTAAATCCTCTTACTCGGTTTCATTGTTAGTCAGAGGAACAGTTCTTATGGCATGCCTTAGGGTTTCTCCTGAAGTTGTGATTAGTACTACACCGAGCTAGAACCCTTTCACATTAGAATCTCTATCCCTGAACAAGGTACAAACTCTCTATGTTGATTTGAATTCCATCACCGCTTACTTGGTAGCCAAAGGAAGCAATCCTGGACCGAAATCGACCACGAAGTCGGAAAAAACTTGTGACTTGATCGCAGTCTTAGGTTTATACTCTATGTCAAATTCACTCATTTTGATTGCCCATTTGGCAAGTCGAACTGAAAGTTCAGGTTCATGAAGGATATTTTGCATGGGAAACGTTGTCACCACAACTATCGAGTGATATTAGAAATAAAGCCTAAGCTTTCAAGTGATGACTACGAGAGTTAGGGCTATTTTTTTGAGGTGTGTGTAGCAAGTTTCCGCCCCCATTGAAATTTTACTAACATAATAAATAGAAGACCGTATTCCTTCATCTTTATAGATTAAAATGACACTTAGAGCCAGCTCCGAGACTACTAAGCAAATATGTAACTGTTCTTGCTACTTGAAACAACGATCGCGTTCATCTTACTTACGGCTAGTTGATCTCCTATTATCTATTAGTTCTCTTCAAAGTTGGGTTTAGAACTTGATGGTATGTTGATGGCACAAACTTCATCTCGTGCAACCATGATTTTCCAACAATGATATTGTAACCCATATCGCCATTTACTACTTCAAAAATAGTCGTCTTCATTACCCCTTCGAATTCGTAGGCTGCAGAACTTACCCTCACGTTTTTACTCAAGCTAGATTGAACCCAGCGAGGAACATTTTGGAAATAATAAGTCTCCCAGTTAGCTTGGCTTGCTCCAACACTCTCTATTAGATAGTGTACGCTAAACTTCCTAGGTGTACGAAAACATATTTAATGTTAAAATGTGAAATATTAAGAGAGATTACCAAGTCATCATTGTGTATTAGTAGGAGTCCATTTGTGTCTTCCTCCGTGAAGGTGAAGTCGTCCTTAGAGCCTTCCCGGTGTCTCTTGCTATTGGTCACCAATACCTTTATATTTTTTGCTGCCAAAAGAGTTACACCATTAATCTCGTCCCCCAAAGAATCATGTTGTTCATCATACACGGGGTATTTTATCCTGATTTTGAGGGTTCCGCATCATCCCGGTTACGACCATAGTAGTTTTTATCTTGGTCACTGAAGAACTCTCTAAGATGTCCATTTTTTAGTAATGTCGCCATGTCCCCTCGCAGATGTTAGCAGTACCCAGTCCAGTGACTGTTGGTCCAATGATCTCACACTACATATTAGGATCCCTTAAACTGGGGTTAGATCTCATCAACCTCAAAAAACATGCCTCATTAATGTTCATCATTTTCGACAATAGTTCTACTATGCTGACATTGAAATTGTATTCAAATAGCATAGGGTAGGTAGAGTCCCGAGTCCTATTACCTCTTTGTATTGCTATGATCTGTTATTTTGGTCGTGATTTGCTCTCCTATCGGTGGCGAACCTATTTGTCGATTAGAAACCTCTACCGTCATTCGGCTCTTTTATAGGGCAAAACCATCTTCTAGAAGACCGTCGATCTGTATGAAAATCATCCTTCAACTTCTCCTTATTCTTCTCCCTGTCTCAAGCCTTGGTTGATTATGGGAAATCGAGCTAGTCATCCTCAATTCTTATCTTTGACTCATACTGATTGTGAACATCCGCACATATTATTGCCTGAAACTCGAGAAAACTTTCTTTTAATTTTTGGGAAGCATTGTAACTCCTCGAATTAAGTCCTTTAGTAATTGCCTCAGTGCCCATTCGTCTTGCACGACCAGTAGCAACATCCTTTCCTTCTGGAATGTGGTCACGAACTCCATAGAAATTTAAACTCTCCTTGCGCAATTCTTAATATGTTTCCCTTTCAGGCATGTACCTTCTTGGCCACGGGATGGGCCTTGATAAAAGAATCTACGAGCATCTCAAAAGAATCTATTGTGTGGCCGGGTAAGAGTGAATACCATGTCAGGGCGCCTTTTGTGAGGTTTTCCCCGAACTTTTTCAACAGGACTGACTCAATTTCATGTGGAGCTAAGTCGTTTCCCTTCATCGCCATTGTATAAGTCGTATTTTGGCATGTGTGGCAACTTGTAATGCTTCAGGATCAACTTTGGTGTCGCACTTGGTTTGAACGAGAACTGGGTATATTCTTTGAATCAAATACTTTCAATATTGGCGGTGCACCTAGGATTTGGTGTATTCGGGCATTTATTTCCCTCATAAATCACATGAGTCCAGTCTAAAAGGGAGCATTCTCATTTTTTAGTGGATCCAGTACCGTTCCCCCGGGCCCTATCGAAGCCGACCTTGCTCCTTGGGGTGTTGTTATCAACCCTCTGTATTGTTTGGTTTGCAGGAGCACCGACAGGGACTTGACCTCTTCCATTTTGTTGTTAGAAGCACCTCACAACTCCTTTCTTAACTCCATCATTAACATATTCTACCGCAAGAGATGGCCCATAATAGACTTTTGTTGCTCTCTTATGATTCTTGTTGTTTCCACGACGTGCTCGTCTTCAGCATCATCTGGGGTCGCCACCTGAACGTGTCATGGATATTGCCCGCCATGGACCGACGTGGCCTCATCTCCTTCGTTCCAGGTAACATTGATCGAGTCTTCGTGTTGAGGCTGATTTCCTAGGACCTCAACACTGTATATGACATTATGGAGGCCATTAAAGAATGTGTAATGGTAGGCTATGAATGTCATATTCTATATAACATAGGTTGGGTTAGTTCTGATTTTTCCTTTACCAAACCAAATCAACCGTATCGAGTTATTAACTCTAAAGACCAAACCAAAACACTAAAAGTCGGGTTTTTAAATCTCTGTTTTTTTTCAGGTTTTCGGGTTCTTTTTCGTATTTTTTTTTTCATAAAGTCTTCATAGCACAAAATATAAAATTTGTGCTCCAAATATATCTTTAATCCTAGTAAGATAGAACTATATAACGAATTTTTCAATAAAATAACATAATTATGAGATAATTATGTACTAAAATATTCAACAATAAAGATAATAAAATCGCATAAAATAAATAATGTTAATAAGCCATAATAAAAGCAAACATAATTTAAAATTACCAGTAAGTTGCTAAAATAAGTACGACTAAGAAGTACTATTATTTAAATGATTAAACACTAAAAGAAAAGTAAGTTATGCATTTTATCCAAACCATGAAAGAACTAAACAATTGATATCCAAAACTATTTTCATTCATAGTACAATAAATAGGATGTCTTTTATTATAATTTGTATTGATTTGATTTTGGCTTAGGATTTATTTGAGTTACTAATATTTATGGACTATAAAATTTATTGGAGAATCCAAAAATTATAAGTTCAAGCTTGGAATAATACGTTAAAAGATAAAACTACGAAAAAGCTTAAGAAATAGCTATAAGCTATACTACACTAAATATATTTATATATTTAAAATATTTAAAACATCTATAGATATAATGTTGGATTGGTTTGGTTTCGGTTTGACTTTTTATTTTAGTTAAAATCAAACCATCGTCGGGTTTTTTTTCCAGCACCAAGCCAAATCATAGTTGAATTTTTTTCTCGGTTTGACTCGAATTATCGGGTTGGTGAGCTTTGTCGATTTCATTTGTACACCCCTATAATAGACTATGCATTTAATACTGCAGGATATTCTTCATTGAATGCTATCAGGTGATAGCTAGGCATATTCATTTGTCTTCTTGACCAACATCCGGTGCTAATCGAGACTGCTGCTCCCCGTTTTAACTTTCACCTATCTCTGACTCCACATATCGCTTTACTATACGATTATATAATATGCACGGATTTTACCCAAATACAACATGCCCTTCTCAGCTCTAATATATATGGCAGTGCAAAAGTGCGATCATTAAGGAGGGAGCCCAAGATTCTCTCGTAGAAGTACGGGAAATAAGTAAAAATGGAACTTGTATAACGTTTTGTCAATTACCATCAACTTCATAAGCTTCGTAGCTATAAGTACAATATACAGATATTGACTTGTTGGTGAACTCAAGAATTAGATCAAATTGGTCTTTGTCTATTTCCCTCATTCCTCTGTGGCTACTTAGTACTTGTCTATTTAGAATAACGACGCCACCTAAACAGATCTACTTATCAATTTGGAGAAAGTACTCATCTTGGTATGCCGGAGAAAGTACTCACCCTCACCTTAACATTAACAATATAAAGAATTTTACTTTACTCATGCAATTAATTACCTTTTAAATAATCTTACGGTAAGCAATCATAAACTACCCCTTAATATCTTAATAGAAATTAAGATTGACAAGCTGAAAAATAGGATGTATAGTTTCTTACAATTTGTTAAAATATACAAAAAAAAGTACATGTTCATCTGTAAATATTTTTTTTTCTTTTACCAAACATGACCGTTATTCTCTCACTTTTACATTTCGTTTAATCAAACCTCAGCTCTTAATTTTCTTAATTACCAAACATAGGTTTGCTTAGTCTATGGCTGCTAGAAGAAGCTTACCAAAGGTCATTGCACATTTTTTGACCACGTACCAATACACAGAAACAAGGCAAACTAATCCAATTATATAAACATGAATCTAAATGATCGGTGTCTTCCAATTTGTATACCAAAATCAACTTACTTCTCACCCATCTTTTTACCCTCAGTCTATACTTCCATGGCTTCCAATGACTTAATCGCTGATATCTATCCTTGGTACAAAGTCTATATAAACTCTCGAGTTGAACGTTTATATGACACACTTGGCTTAGCCTACGTGCCGCCATCACTTGAAGATCCAGAAACTGGTGTCTCCTCTAAAGATGTAACAATTTCACCTCATGTCTCAGCTAGACTTTACCTTCCAAAAAACATCACTACCATCACCCAAAAACTTCCCATCTTAGTGTATTACCACGGCGGTGCACTCGTTTTAGGATCTGCCTTTTTCAACATTCACCATCGTTACATGAACTTCTTGGTTTCTGAATCAAATGCCATTGGTATTTCTGTAGAGTACAGGCTAGCCCCGGAGCATGGCGTGCCAACAATTTACGAAGACTGTTGGACTGCACTTCAGTGGGTCGCATCACACGCTAGTGAAAGGATCATTAATGCTAATAACGACGATGACCCATGGTTAAAAAATCATGGGGACTTTAGTAGGCTGTCCATAGTAGGGGACAGTGCTGGTGGTAATATTGTTTATCACATGGCCATGAGAGCTGGAAGAGAAGGTGGTATTAATGAAAATGTCATCATCTCTAGTTCAATTCTTGTTTGTCCTTACTTCTTGGTCCAACTCGAGAACATTGAACAAGGTATATTATACAAGAATTGGATCACGATTAAGCCACCATCTGAAGCTGGGATTGACAGTCCAATGATTAATCCACTTGCTCTTAATTCTCCTTGCTTGTCAGGGCTGGGGTGCTCTAGGTTGTTGTTATGTATGGGGGAGAAAGATGAGTATGTTTCAAAAGAAGTTGGGATTCGATTTATTGAGGGTATGAGGAAAAGTCGGTGGAGAGGAGATTTGGAGTTCATCGAAGTTGAAGGTGAAGGTCACTGCTTTCAGGTGGTTAATCCTGAAGACCAGAAATCTCAAGATTTGATCAAGCATCTTGCTTATTTTATCAAAAACAAGTGATCAGAGTTTTAATACATTAGAAATCGTACACTTGTAGTAATATCCTTGTTGCTTGATTCTAAAATAATAATTCTCTATTTTAAATTTCTATCATAAGCATAGTACTTTATTTTATATATATATATATATATATATATATATATATATATATATATATATATATATATATATATATATATATATATATATCAGCTTTTGCTCACGTGTGCGTTGCATGCGCATCTCATATCAATTAATATGAATATTTTAAACATAACATGAATATTATTAAAATATATGTTAGGTTTAAATAAAATGTAAAGAAAAACGTACGAGCTCAAACGACAAAATGTTATCTCAATTTAGTGGCATGGGTGCTTAACTCAAAATGACGGAATATCTTCTAAAACCTGCATTAAAAAAATTGGTCAAAGTTTTCATACATTAATACGTAATAAAAAGAAGTCCGGATTTTAAGATCCAATAATGTCTAGATAATTATTTTAAGATATATATGTATTAAATCCATATTTCAATGGAGTGCTCCGACCAATTTCACATGTTTTTAATTAGATTTGATAAACAACCATGCATAAACTATAAAAGAAGAAATTATTAGGAGATCGAATTATTTTTCTTAATAAAATTTTATTTTATTTTTATATTAAAATATATGGAGATATATGATGTTTATGAAAGATAAATCGCGGGTGAAAAAGATTTGGCTCTATTAATATTTAATGCTAGTAAATTTAATTGAGTAGTTCACTTTATATCCCTTTTTTAATTAAAAGAAATAAGGACACATATAATCAAGAGATAGTAAAAATTAAAGTAATACCAAATACCAATGAAGAACAATAATAATATGCAGCATAACTACTATAGTATTCCAAGTGACAGAATCACTGAAAGGTCATAAAGGGCCAAATGGGTTTTTACGTCACAACCCAAAAAGGTATTCCATAGAGTGTCATAGGTTCAAACATTAGATTCTCAAGAGTGAGAAAATATAATTAGATAAAGAGAATAAAAAAGGCCGAGTTCAAACATAAAATAGTAAAAATTAATTTTTTTTTTTCGTTTCAATTTACCTGAATCTGTTTGACTGGGCAGATAATTTAAGAAAAAATAATAACTTTTAGAATTTATAGTCCTAAACAAGTCAATAAGAGGTCCAAAATATTTCTATGGTTATAAAAATTTCTTATTAAGCGTAGAATTAGAAGTTTAAGTTAAATTGTTTCTAAATTTAAAAAGGGATCAATCTTTTTTGAACGAACTAAAAAGGAAATAGGTTTACACAAACTGAAACGATGTATTCAATTTCTTACCACATGCATGAGTGCAAATAACAGTTACTGTTGGAATATGTTTTAATAATTATAATGCTTTTAATCTCAGATCAACACCGTTGAGTATGGTGATGAAATATCAAGGTCTAATTAGAAGATTGTTAGGAGTAGATGATATTTTACGAGAAAGCACATCACAGAGCTTAATAATTAACCATCTCAATGAAATAATATATTTGTTGTACACTTGTTCAATCACTACCTATAACGATCTGGCTGGTCGTTTTGATAGTTATAGCCCAATTCCTCTATTTCCTGCTTTTTTTGTGTTTTACAACTATATTATGATATACCGCATTAGTTGGTTCGGGTTCGGAGTGGTTTCAGAATGACTTGAGACACATAGTCTCTTATTTGAAAGCTTAAATTTCAAAAGTTGACCGGATATTAACATATGTGTAAATGAACTCAGCTTTGAATCTTAATGGTTCCATTAGCTCCATTATGTGATTTTAGAGTTAGGAGCACGTTCGGAATGTGATTTGGAGGTCCGTGGTAGAATTAGGCTTGAATTTGCGAATGTTGGAATCTTGGCGATTTTGACCGATAATATAAATTTTGATATCTATGTTGGATTGGATTTATGGAAGTTGGAGTAGGTTCGTAGAGTCATTTCTGACTTGTATGAAAAATTAAAGATCATTCTGACGTGATTTGATGGTTTCACCATCATTTGTGGAATTCGAAAGTATAGAAGTTCATTAGACTTGAATTCGTGAGTAATTCGTGATTTTGGTGTTGTTGAAGATGATTTGAAGTTTCGTCTAAGTTTGTATGATATTATGCGACGTGTTAGTATGTTTGGTTGAGGTCTCGGGGGCTTCGGGTGAGTTTCAAGTGGGTCAACGGAGCATTTTTGGCCTTGGTGAGATTGCTTATCCGCTGTTGCATTTCTCTGGTTTCCTCTTTTGCGTTTACAAGTGGGTCCTCGCGTTCGCATAAAGTGTTTACTGGGTGGTGAGACTTTGTTCTTCGCGTTCTCAAAGAGGAGGACGTGAAAATGATGGTTTAGTCTGCGTGTGCATACGAACGCGGGAGGAGGGTCGCGTCCACGAAGAGGAGTGAGGCATATGGGCGACCTGAGGTCCTTGTTCGACGCATTCACAAGGTGGTGGTCGCGTTCGCGAAGGTTGGAGCTAGAAAGGCATCATGTTCACAAGATGTGTGTCGCGTTCGCAAAGAGTAAAAGTGAAAAGGCAGTCAAATTGTTCTACGCAAATACGAGAGGATGGTCGCATTCGCAAAAAATGAAATCTGTGTAGACAGTGTTATATTCATAATCGAGGGTTTGAGCCTATTATTCATATTTTCAGCGAGATACCACATTTTTGGGTGATTTTTGAAGGGAGTTTTGGAGAGTCGATTGGGGAAAGTGTTTATCACATGGTTTTGGTTAAATCCCATGATTCTACCTTTTATTTTTGTCATTTAATTTGTGTTTCGGGGTGAAAAATTGGAGAAGAAGATGAAGTGTTCTTGAGTTAAGAATTTTGGAGTTTTGAAGGGAATTTTATTTTCGGATTTGAGTTAACTTTGTATGGTTAGGCTCGTGAGTGAATGGGATTTCAGGTTTTCTGATTTTCTTTGCCTTTCGAGACATGGGCTCGTGCCTGGGTTTGAGCTGATTTTAGTATTTGTTATAATTTGGTATTTTTCTTGTAAAATTGGCTCCTTTAGCCTATATTGATCATGTTGTATTGCTTGTGGCCAGATTCGGGACATTTCGAGGCCGATTTCAGGGGTAAAGGCATCGTGGAGTAGCATTTTGCTTTGTTTGAGGGAAGTAACACTTCCAAACATTGTTCTGGGGGTTCGAAATCTTGAACTATGTGTTATGTGATCAATATTAAGGTGACACAGATGCCAAATAACACGCGTGTGGGTGTTCACCGTGAGATTGTGACCTTGGTGATTCCATGGCACCGTTTGGTGACACTATCATATTGATATTCATGTTTTCATCATGTGATAAAGTAGTTCAGCTGTAAATCATGCTAGATATCCTATTTAGGATTTTCGCCATTCTTGTTTGGACCATTAGCGGTTGTTGCTTGATGTCATCTTACTAGTTTTCATCTCATACTTCATACCCAGTAATGATCACGAATTTTTATATTATATCTTAGTCTCAGTTATGTCACGACCCAAATCGAAGGGTCGAAACAACACCTGATGCCTTACCCAATCGAGTACTAGTATAGCATATCTTTCTTATCATATCATCATGGGTACATGGGCCGAAAGAGTCGTCATGATATAAATAGAATAAAACATAAGAGAAAACTTGACATAGGACGACCCAACATGTAATACAAACTTATAGACGTGACATATAGTCCTATAAGTCCAAAATGAACACTCGTACAGTGAACATATCCCGACAAGGTCATGCAATCTTTCATATACATGACATCTGTCTATAAGCCTCTAAGAGTACATACATATCACAAAGGTTGGGAGTGGGCCCCGCCATACCAATCAATATATGTCTAAATTATACTTATCAAATAGGCAACTCCGGAGCAAGGGGAGTGCACAACACCTTCCGCTGAGCTGATAGCATACTAGTAGGAATGTCAAATTGTCTATCAGGACCTGCGAGCATGAAACGTAGTGTCCCCAGGAAAAACGTTATTAAGGATAAAGTACTGTGTATGTAAGGCAGGAAAGCATGGACAAGAACAATACTATAAAGAGAGATAGAGCAGATACAACATATAACATCTGCGTGCCACGGGGGGCTACTGACATGAAATTCATAATACATATATACACATAAACTTTTAAAAACATACGCCTCTGTGAGCATCATTATTATTATATCGTACCCAGCTTCAAAGAGGACTCGATAAAAACGTATCCGGCCATGTGGAGCTCGGTAAACCCAACTGATCAATGGTTGCTCAATAGGTACCGTACACGACCGACTATGGCGCGGCTCGGTAGAGAAATTAGATACTATATATAATGGATGTTATACCCATGGAATCACGTTCTAAACCTTACAGATTGACTTAAGGTCGTTGCACCTTCAATTGACATTATGGACATCTATACCCTCAATATGAATCTTAGTAGGATTCAAGGATAATACACACTTGCCAAGAATAACTTTATAAGAAAAGAACACCATGGACAACCTTAGTTACTAGGAGTAGATTCGTTATGAAATAGCTTATTCATTTCACTTTAGATCATGCCAAAAGAAAGAAGGAAGTGCTTTACAATACCTTGGAAATCTTCTATCCAATCGCCAAACAAGCTTAATATAATCTTCTTACGCCGACAATGAGTAAATAAGTCTATCGGGACATGCAGGCATGAATTGGGACTTGCGGGCAACAAAGAGGGCTCTCGACCTGTCTATTTGGGACCTGCGGGCATGAAAGAAAAAAGGACGTCACTCCGAATAATATACTTAATTTGTAAAGCATATAAATAAGTACATAATAGACATAGAGGAAATATAGAGTAAATGACTCCACCTGTAAGTCTGAGTGACATTGAAAATCAAGAAATAATTATACTACCATGCATATGCGTATGAATTTCATGTCGTGCATAGGTACATGTTTCATGACATCATCAGCCTAAGAGCGCTATCATCACGTATACCAGTTGATGAGGTGGTGGTGCGTATATAATATCATCACCTTTCCCATCACGTATACCAGTTGATGAGGTGGTGGTGGTGCTGATGGTGCGTATATATATATATATATATATATATATATATATATGTGTGTGTGTGTGTGTGTGTGCAGAGGCGGATCCAGGATTTAGGGGTTACGGGTGCCGACCCCCTAAAATTGCAACTGAATGTAAGCCAAAAAGTTATTTGCTCCCACCTGGAATCGAACTCATGCCTTATTGAATGAAAACACAAGCCTTTGCCACTGGCACCTTTGCTACTTTTGTTTTATAGGGTGGCACTTTAAATATATATCCTATTTATTATACATATATACATATATATGTAATGTTTTTGCCGAAGCTTGCGGGTGGCGTACCACCCGGAAACTTCCACATAGATCCGCCCCTGTGTGTGTGTGTGTGTGTGGTCATGGGTCAATATACATGAATGTAATGCATGAAAAGTACATTAATAAAATTTTCGAGAATGTCATGAGACCATTTTGCCTTTGAGTAATATCATAAGGTAAACTCTTTTCAACTTTCGTATTTTCTGAGACACATAAAAAGATGATAGAATATTATGATACATGGACATTGAAGAACATAGATATCTCTAATACTTCTATGAATAGAGTCATTTATGGAATTTGTGTATTTATCCGTTTCGTTTGTGTTTTATAGATCATGTCAAAAGAAAGAAGGGATAACCTTAACATACCTGAGCCGATTATCTTAACCATCCCTCTAACATATGTCAATTACAACAAGAACGTAATGGAGGACTAAAGTAAAAAAGAATTCGTATGATATTCTTGAGTATGATTACACCATACTCCTTTAGAATCGCAAATCCTGCTGCCGTTATGATAAATGGTTTCGTATGAATTTTGCTGAACAATTCACGTTAGCTTTGTAACTTTATCTTTACGGAAGTTGTATTTGAAGTATTGGAAACACATTTTATCAAAATGGAGATGGTGATCAATGTATTTTAAGACATAATGGTCTCTTTTTCCTAGATTGATATATTGATTCACGTTAAAACTTTGTCCAATTTTCAATTCTTGCCACATTTCTATTTAAATTAAAGAGCCGTACATTGGGATTTGGGGGTTCTTCACGTGGGGAGGGTTGATCTTATCCAAATATTTCTTAATTAAATAGTTAATCTTTCATTAACAATAATTAATTAATTACCCACATAATTAAGAATTATCCCAAATTACATAAGATGATGCTTATTTTTAATATAGTTTATACACCATATTATAACGGCTATGTGATACCTTGTTTGGTACTAGTCCATAAATATCAAGTATTTTAGCTCGGGTCGTATTTTATCTTAAAATGACAAATTTCGACGAATTTCATTTTTTCCGATTTGCTTACCCTCTTACCTTCACGAATTTACTCATTACATGTTTTAGGTAGCATAATATCTATAAATCCAAAATAAATCTCATTCCCGAACTTACGTTAATTTACTTGAGGCGTACTTCCACATTCGAAAATATGAGGTGTAACAAATAACATATAAAACAACCTGCTTATCATATTAATAACCCTAGTCTCTCCCCAAAGTACATGTTATAACATTCCAAACTTGTCGACATTCGACGAAACTTTTTTTTTTAATTGGTTTAGCTTCTAAGCTTTCCACCCCTCTTGGTACTTGTTATTCATGATCTTAAATATTTATAGCCTCTAAGGTAACATGATATCAAATTAATCTATTTTATTCCAAATATAATCTTATTTCTGAGCATACATCAATTGTCTTACGACGTACTCTCACGTACGAAAAAATAGGATGTAACATCATTCCCCCCTTTGGAACATTCGTCCTCGAATGTTGACTGATGTACTTATACGTCTCTCAAGAAATAGCTCTTAAGAATACTATTATACTATCTTTTCCATCTAGGGAGCTATTCGGCGAATAATTTAGAGGATAGGGCATTCCCCCCTTTAGTCCTCTTTCCACACCACAATTTGTGGTCGAATTCATCCAATCTCGTAATTGTTTCTACCTTCTTTCATGCACCATGTATGATTCTAACCTTGTATATACGCCTATGCGACTCTTCTCACCTTCCCCCCCCCCCCCACAACTTTTAGCCAATATCTAGGCTCACTTTGTGAACATATATAGTACTATGACAAGTTGTCCCTCTAGGCATCTATATGTATACCAAAGTTCTTCGCTCGGTACTTTGTCAAAGTTACAACTTTCATATATAGTTTCATAGCCTCCTTTATCTATTCTTATGACTTTACTACAGCTAGGTAGGTCATACTATACCATAACTCTTACTTCGCTTTATTTTTACCGAGGTTTTCCACCAACTACAGATTACTCTCTCACTACTTATCCTATATATATAAATCAAAGTCGTTTAATGCTTCCTTATTACTGTTTATCTAAAGAACGACATCATAATATCCTTCAATACTTATGAAATTTTATCCAACTATTTTTTATTCACCTTAATATTGATCTATAATCCCCACTGATAACTTGAAACCTTTTACGTAAAACATTGTCACTAGGGCTCACGTGTCATCGGGAAAAATCTGAAGTGGTTTTCTTGATTCACCTAGGGCAAATACTATACTTCAATAACCGTATTTCATAGCATCCCAATGTGATCCATCTTATGGGAGTTTTCTAATCCCGTGAAATTCATGAAATCCCTTTCTTGTTAAATCATTACTCAATCAAAGGCCTAAACGCCATCCACGTTATCTATCCCAATTACAACCTTTTTTTACAACTAGGGGAAGCATTACATCTCTTCTAAATGTACCTAATCTTAGACTCCTCTGAGTTCATTTAGGCTATACCGATCTTTCATTAACTTACGGAAGCCATCAGCTCTCTGGATTTGATAGGTTTAAGCCCAAGGACTTACTTATTCTTGTCACCTTCTCACTCATATTTTCTTATCCTTACTCCTATCTACCTAAAACCTTGTCACCATATGATACATTATCTCGCAACCTACATATATCTATTTCTACTATTCACAACTTTCCTTTAAATTGCTAGATCCATAGATTTCCTTCCATGCCTTCTGAGTTGCCTTTAAACAAAGGCAATTACTTTTTCTAGTCGTTTTGCAAATTGCTGCATGATTGCTTGGCTTATCTTAGTTCCCACGAGAGGTACATAACAGGTAGAGGTCGGTGACGTTCCATCGGTTGACGAGGTAGTACCTCAACCCGGAGGTCCAGCGATTGATTTCACTGTCGATGGTGGGGAGGATCCATTGGATGAAGCCCCGTTAATGGGGAAAATTGGGATGGCCCGATTACGGGAACAAAGGGTCATTCCCACCCATGCAGACATCATTCTTGCTAGAAGCGAGGAGAGGGTCCACACCGACCGCAAGGGATACTGCATTTTTTATGCATATCCCTTTAGGTTGGGGTTTAATATCCCGCTCCCGATACTGGTGGTGGATTTATTTCGTTATTACGGGGTATGCCCGGTTCAGCTCACTCATTCTCTCTACAAATTATTGGCGATGTTTATTAAGTATGCAGAACTGGCTAGTAGGGTGGTCACGCTGCAGCATGTACTCAGCCTCTATGCTCCCCAAAGAGTTCGTGGTTATCATGATTCGGGCATGCCCTCGGTCGAGGGGCCTGACCGCGATACTGGATGATAAGGTCAACCCTTGCCCTTTTGAGCATTTATTTTACATCAGGACTGAGCATTTAGTGGCGTGCCCCACTTGGTTTCCATAGGCTTAGAATCATGCACGTAAGTTCCTTTATCATCGAATTCTCTTTTATACCTTTCCTTATGTCTTTCACTTATGAGTGCTAACTCGTGTCAATTTTATAGCTGAAAAGTCGTCGCTGGCTCCGTTAGCTGGGATACGCGGGTGGGTCGAGGCCGTGCTCCCCCATACTGAGGGGATGCGCAAGTGGGCATCTTTCTGGGAGAGGCATGGCCGTAGGCCTGCTACAAGTGAGAATTTGATTTCTTCCTCTGTTCTGCTTTGATTTGATTTTATTTACCAACTTTTCTGTGACAGGGAAGGCATGCCTTGTTAGGGCCCTTTAGTTGGCCTTTCGGCGACTGGGTGCAATTGCTCGACTTATTGCAAAATCGGTGCCATGCCACGTACCGAGTGTGGCGTCAGTTGAATCTCAGCGGCTTTTTCTCAACCACGGGCCGCACTTCGGGACGAGGGGCTGTTGGGATTTATGCGCCCTAGAGCAGAATCGCCATCAAACGGGGAGAAGGAGAGACCATTGATAAGGCGCAGGGTCGTGTTCAAGCCGGCTCCTCCTATTGTAATTAACTTGGACTCCCCTCTGGCGGATGCGAAAGAGAGTGCGGCTGCAGTACCCGCCCCAAGATTGAATAGACAGTGGGGTTTGCCCCGATTGGCTTAGGCCGTGATGATATCGTCGCTTCGGCGACTCAGTTGGTGGCTCCAGTCGCTGAAATGTGGGGTAGTTCCTCAGCGGCTGCTAAGGTTGGCGAGTCAAGCGCTCCGTTGGTGGTTATGGCGGGTGATTCTACCTCACCAGTGGTGGAAGGAGGAAGAGATGCCGCAGGAGATGAGTTTGAGTCCGAATACGATTTAGACCCCGATGACGTCCGTATGTAGTAAATTTTAAAATTATTATACCTCTTTTAAAATTATGTAGGTCACGTGACCAAATCAATTATAAAATTATTATACCTCTTTTAGTAAATTATTCTTTGTCGTCCAACTTATTGTCGCCACAGTTTGTCTTTTAGTTTTCGCATGAGCCTCAATCAATTGGGAATCATTCATTCACACAACAATAAGAACATCCACAATGTAGTCATTGCGAAAGTTTTTTTAGGGGGAGAATTTATTCTCTCATAAGTGTTTTTCTCTTTTACATCATAAAATCATATGGAGGTCACTTGACCAAATCAATTTTAAATTTATTATACCTCTTTTAATATATTTTCTCTTTGTCGTCTGACTTATCGTCGCCAAGGTTTGTCTTTTTAGTTTTCACATGCCGTTCTGTTGTTTTTCGATCCCAAAAAATAGCATCGGAGTTAATGGTTCAAGGTGGGTTCAAATCAAGCAAAAATGAATTTGATGATAATGAAGATTTTTATCAAAAAAGAAAAAACCCTTTCAAGAATACTATATGTGGAGATAAATCTAGAACCAACTATTTTCAAGAATCCTGCTGCTGCATATACAAAACAAAAACTAGTTTTAACCCATGTTTATGAGCTCCAATTTTAACTCATGCTTACTTTTAATGTATGAGCTCCCAGTTTTAATCGTGCTCACGTTTAACGTAGGGCTTCACTTTTAACCCTGCTTACTTTTGACGAAGGACTCCAATACTTTTAACACGTGCTCACTTTCAACACGCGAGACTCCGATTTTTATCCCATATATATTTTTAACCATGACAAGCATCAGAGATAAAGATAATATGAAGAAGGTGAATCAAACATTGTCAAGAAAATTCAAGCCAAATGAGGAACGGTTAGGAATTTGCCCCGATTTTCATATCTTATTTAGATTTATTCTTTTACGTGAAGAAAGATTAGATTATTAACCATAATTGTTTTACTTTTATTTTTAAGGGAAAATATAGATTTCTTCCATATTTGATAGATAACTTCCATGGAGGAAAATATAGCCGCCTCCATAAATTGAGAATCCTTCATTCACACATTAAAACATCCACAATGTAGTTATTGCGAGAGTTTTGTTTAGCGAAAAAATTTATTCGCTCATAAGTTTTTTCTATTTTATTATTAAAACATACGTATGTCACTTGACCAAATCAATACTAAAGTATCATATCTCTTTTTGTATATTTTTATTTGTCGTCAAACTTATTGTCCCAAGGTTTGACTTATTAGCTTTCACATGACGTCATGTTTCTTTTCGATCCCAAGAGTTTCTTCCAATAGATTATATAGTCTGGTGCACTAAATTCTCCCTGTACGCGGGATACATAAAAATCGGATCACAAGAATCCATTATATATAATTTTAACTTGCTTATAAAAGACTGTTTTTCACTGCTCAAATCCGTTTCCTTAATGATCGCATGGGCAATAACTTTCCAATAGATTATACAATGGACGCAAAAATAAATATTTGCTTAATGCACGTCCGAGATGCTTCGTTCCATTGCATTCAAGATGGTGGACCCTTTAATAATTATAAATGGCAGAAGCTGCACCTGCCGATTTAAACTTTAATTTAATTAATGCATATAATATGTGCACTGGCCAAGATATTTTCCTTACTTTTGGGACACAGGCTAGATATTTCAAACCAACTTTTACTTCACATTCCCAAGAATTTCGAAATGAAAAACAACATTATATAGGACATTTTCTTGCGTGTAATATCCTAAGTAAAACTTGACATGTAGTTGATATTTGCATTAAATTATATTAATTATTTTGATAAAATGATAAATTATAATATAAACTGTATCTGAAATATAATTAATAATAATACCATATACGAAGAAGCCTGTTATGTATTCATGTGTATTTAAAATTTTCAGCTCTACTAGATCTGAAAGTTTGATTTCCAAGACCAAATTGCATCCACTACCTTAAAATCTGCAAGTGGTCCATTTGTGAAAGTAGAAAGAAAATATATTAATATAAAATGAGATGAAAACAAAATTTCCAGTTAAAAGAACTGTATCGATATTTTTGTGGGGTCTTACTGTATTTGATAAATCATTACATCGTTTTCTTTTATTAGCCATAGTGATGTTTACCAGACATAGAAATCTCTAGAATTCATAATTTGTTTAGCTTTCTTGAATGCAGGTTTGGTTAAGCAGGCTGAAATCATTATGGAATTCATAGAGTTCAAGTTGTGAAATGGACAATCAAAAAGGTTAACAAAAGAGAATTAAAGGAAATAAGAATTGTTTTAGCTACAGATACGAAAGTTAAAAATAGTAGTAATGACTTTATATTTATATATCCTCTTATGTTTTTCCTTTATATGGAAAATAAAGGTCAGATTTTCTTTTTCTTTGATATCATGGCTGGAAACAGTAAAGTTACTCTAAGGGTGTGTTTGGTACGGAGGAAAATGTTTTCCATGGAAAATGTTTTCATGGAAAATGAGTGATTTTATCACTTATTTTCTCTTGTTTGGTTGGTAAGTGGAAAATATTTTCCGGAAAATATTTTCTATGTTTGGTTAGAAAGTAAAAAATAGTTTTTTTGAAAAATATTTTTTTTGCAACTCTCCTACCCCTCCCCCTCCCACCTCCCCACCCCTCCCCTTTCCGAAGTCTCTAAAAATTGACACAATCTAAAGGAACTAATGTGATGCTTTACTTTTTAACGCAAAAATCACATATTTTCGAATCGGTAAATTTATAATTTTAAACCTGTAAACTTCCGAACTCATAATTTTGGAACTTGTAAAATATTGAGCCTTTAAATGATAAATAATAAAATTAAACACTGAAAAATATATTTTAAACTTTTTCCGGGTGGGGGGGGGGGGGGGGGGGGGGGGGGGGTAAATCGAAAAAAAATAAAAATTTAAATTACAAAATCTTTTTTGTGCGGGGGGAGGGGGAGGGGTAGGGGGTGGGGGTGGGTGGTGCAGAAAAATAAGAAAACAGAAATTTAAAATTATAGAAAAAAATTAAGGTAAAAGAAATATTTTTTTGCGGGGTGGGGTGGCGGGGTAGTGTAGATGCGTGATTTTGCCCCTACCCGAGATTTTTTATATTCTTAGCGTAAAATATTTAGTTTAGTTTTAATATAGCTATTTTAGCTAAATTTGACTCTTTTACTTTATTTTTACCTTAAAATGAAAAATAACAAAAATATAGTTTTATTAATGTTTCGTAGTCATTTTTAAACTTGAAAAATATAAAAAATAGTACTTTATATTTTTATCTTTATATAAAAACGAAAATAATAAAAATAGTTTCATTTTGAAAAAAATATAAAAAAATAATTTTGTTTTAGTTATTAGTCTTATAGTTATTTTGCTTACGTAGGATTAATTAATAACACCGTGTTCTCATTCTCGGTTCCGGGCAAAGAATAATATTCGGGTTCAAACTACCCGGTTTTATAATTTCCGGACCTAGCCCATAATCTTTGAAACCCACGTGGAGACCCATCACTCTTGGTCTCTCACGTGGGCATTGAAATAAATTCCAACGGACAAACAAAAGGGGGTCACGTGAAGGATGGGCAAAAGAATTTTTGCTGCTGATTTTAAAAGTTAGAAAACAATACATAGGGACCAATCACGTGGGAGGGGGCTGACGGATTTTAAAAAAGGAAAAACGGGAGAATACATATTGGGGGGTCTCACGTGAAGAAAAGAAAAAGAAAAAAAAACTAAACAAAGGAGACAATAGAGACAATGTGAAAAAAAGAGTTAAAACAGGAGACATTTCTCTTCTTAAAAGAGAAGAGAGAACGAACAGTGAAGGGAGCATATACTACGATTCATGCTCTACTACTGAAGGCAGGGACTGAACGAAAAAAAAAACGGAAAATCACTTCCCCTTCCGTCGACCACCGGTGAACCAAACAACACCCTTCATCTTCTCTGTTTTTTTCAACCCAGAACGACATACCACCCTCACACCATCTCTTTCGCCTACCTCACGTCCAGCAGCAACCATCAACGCCATTGCTCTGTCGTCAACCTACGGCCTTCCGTTGCTGCCTCCTTCACGTCCAAGCGACCACTGCTGCATCACTGCTGCCCGTCAAATGACCACCTAGAGCTACTGCTTCTCCCTCACACTATCGACGCAGCAGCTCGCTACTGCTTCATCTCCGAACAGTGACAACGAAAATCAGTCCCAAACTCCACTTCAAAACCTCCGAAATCTGGCAAAAAAAAAAACATGAGCGAAATTTCAGTTCGAAATCGTTCTCGAACCTGCTCCAAAAATGAGCTAAAACAGTAGCAAAGGGAGCAACCACATAGTGAGAGGGAACGAGGGTAGTCGAGAGGTTCGTTCAGTTCCGTTCGAGATTCCGGCGAGGTTCCGGCGCTGCCATATTTTTCTGTTCGAAGCCTCGTTGATGTTCGGATGTGTTGTTGCTTCGTTTCAGTCTGTATAACTCCAGGTTCATCTCTGCTTCATTGGTGTCTCCTATCCAGATTTGATTAATTCATGAGAATGCTTTATCAGTTGTTTTGTTTTGCCTAATTTTAACGAATATATCCATATCCACTATCTCTCGTTATTAAGTTGGTCCTCATTTATTTGTTCTTTGTTTTCAAAGCTTCAAATTAAAACTGGAATGTTTGGGATCTATAGTTTGTCAATGTCGTAAGCATATAGTGTCATTTCTTGTTATTGAATTTGTCTGTTAAAGTTGAACGAGAATTAATGAGACAATAGTGTTAAGTTCACTGAGCCTTGATTTTTAATTTGAATTAATAGAAGTTGGTTTAATAATGGTGTGATTTGTTAGTGGCTATGGGTACGATTTCCGTGATATAGTTACGATGCCTAATTCTAAATTTTTGGGGCGCATTTCATGTAACCCGATTATAATGACTCTAGATAATTTCAGTGAATAAATTAAGATTTCCCTTTTTTTAGAGACAAATAAAGTAGAGAACCATAATCGCTTTAGGTTTGCCTTCAAAATAACAAAATGAGATGAGCCTCGCCAAATAAAATGCATAAACTGTGGGGCCCTCATAAATATATATATATAATACTTAGACTTCGAGATGTACCGTTTTGGCGAATTTCACGGCCTTCTCAAAATAATAACGCGTTAGTAGCTTTAAGCGCGTATTTAATAATCTTATCTCCCTAAATTCGGGTGCACATTTATGTGACTCAAATTCAAATCTCAACGGAGTCAAAATTTGTTGACAACCACGGGTTCACTGGTGCGACGTGGTTCGAGATACGTTTTCATAACGTTGCAATTCTTTTTATTAAAATGAATAATAATATTAAAAATGGTTAAAAGTTTAAATTTGCACATAAGTTAAAGCATGTTGTAAATCAGATAAATAAGCCAAAAATTGCAGTTGAGCGACCGTGCTAAAACCACGGAATCCGGGAGTGCCTAACACCTTCTCCCGGTTTAACAGAATTCCTTATCCAGATTTCTAGTTTCGCAGACTGTATTACGAGTCATAAATTTCCTCGGTTCGGGATTAAACCAGTGACTTGGGACACCATTATTTTCCCAAGTGGCGACTATGAAAAATTAAATAAATTGATCCCGTTCCGACTGTCCTTCAAGTGGAAAAACTCCTTCCCTGATTATTATTATATCCCTTCTCGACTGGGGACTAATACCCCAGAACTTCGGTTCTGGGTTTAAGAATTCGAGCTCATTTAAATTGCTGTTTTGCTTATATCTGATTTCATTATATATTTTGATTAATGTGCTACATGTCTACCGCTTTGATAATAGTTGCACTGTATATACAAACTGCTATATGTCTACCGCTTTGATATTGCGTGAATTGTATATAAAACTGTGCCGAAAACCCTTCTCTTCTTACCCCCGGGGATGTGCTTACTGGTTGAGACTCCCCTTTCTGTTAGTGTCAATACCAAAAATAAGAAAAGAGGCAGGACAAGTTACAAAGCCGGACGATCCCGCGGGTCCCCGTACGTAGCCCCCTCCTCAATCCGAGTTGTCTGCTCGGGTACACGGTCTAGTACCATTGAAAACATCAGGATATTGAGCCTAGATTTAGGACGTTTATTTGCATCATATCTGACTTAGGGGACTCAACACAGGGGTTGGGTCCGTCTAGGACAGGTGACCCGGTAATCAAAAGACCGAGCATGTTATATGTTGCATTTATTTGTTCTAGATTATTACAGGCTAAATTTCTGAAAAACAAAAAGAGAGGAAATTTTAGAATAGAAAATATCGAAATGTCGACGAAACGCTGTCGAAGGTTTGAAAAGAAAATTTGAAAAATAGGTGGAACAATTTTGTTAACATAATTGGTCAACTAATCTGACCGAACTACGCAGGTTTGATTCTCGCCATTAGGTGGGATACGTAGGCAACCCTCATCGGGTCCAACCACCCCTTTCAAAAATCAAAAAAAAAATGTCGAATTTTAGTTTTCAATAAATCGAAGTGACGCTGTTTTTCGAAAATAGCCGAATGTTCCGAGAGGACGCCGGAAGGTTGTTTTTTGAAAAATAGCCACTTTGAATCATTTTTAATAATTTGCGGGCACATCCTTGAAATATTCCTTGTGGAAATATTGCAAGGCCATAACCGCAAAATCAAGTCCGGGTTCACACCCCTTTTGCAAAAAATAACCAAAAAATGTCAAATTTTTTATTATGTTATAAATAAGTCGGGTGATGCTATTCTTGCTTAAAATAAGCCGAATGTCCCTCAAAAGGACGCCGGAAGGCCGTTTTTGCAAGAATAGCCACTTTGGGTCATTTTAAATAATTTTGGACACAGCCTTGAAATATTCTCTCGCGGAAATGTCGAAAGGCTGTATCCGCAAAAATCAAGTTTGAGTCATCGCTCAACTTTTTAAAAAATATCCACTCTATCAAATAAGCCATTACATGGCCGGAATTTTGCTGAAATAGCCACATTTTTGCATTTTTACTTCCTCAGTCTTGTGTTTGGCCTGTGTCGGTGCTGAACGATGCCCCATAGGCCCCAGGATAAAATTTTGAATTTGCATTCTCTTAAACAAAATTTTGCAAAAAGAGCCACTTTGTCTAAATAAGCCATTACATGGCCAATTTATGAAAAATAGTCTTGTGTTGGTCTATGGTGATGCCGAACGATGCCCCATGAGCCACATGATAAAAAAAAAAATTTCAAGTTTATATTTCTTAAATAAATTTTGCAAAAATAGTCATTTTGTCAATTAAGCCATTATGTGGCCAATTTTGTAGAAATAGTCATAATTGACACCAAAAATTTTCTTATTCTTGTAGAAATCTCCTACACAATTTTGTAGTTGGAGTCGGCTTCTATAATTTTCCTTCAAAGAAAAATAAAAAAAAATAAAATCAAATAAACATCTCTTTATTTTCTTGCATTAATTTGCAAGAACTACGCACGGTCTGATTCATGCGGGGTCATGATACGTAGGCAATCTCCATAAGATTCGACCACAACTGTATATGTATATATATAAAAAAAAAAGAAAAAAAAAGAAAAAATAAGAAAGCAAAAAATATTGATAAGGACTCACTGATGCCATTTCTAACATATTTTGTTTGAAGTGTTGAGAAAATTGAGGTGGTTGGTTTGTGGTGAACCGGAAACACAAGATCCAGGAAAACCTTATTTTGATCCAAGACAGCGACATCCAGAATATCGCACAGAGTCCTTCACCTGCACGCCATGATGCACACTTTGTGGGAATGTATTGACTAAAACTAAAAATGTTGAAGCGGATAGTAGCCTTGGTAATATTGATGTGAAGCTCGGTGGCCAAAATGTCATGTTTGGTAATTGGGAAGACTCTCCATATATTGGCCAACCAGAGTGGAGTTTTGGTGGTTTATTTTGTTGTCATTTCCGTCGTCCAAATTATTTCGGGGTTGTTAATCGGGATATTGTCTTGTAACCCAAACCTTTCTATCATTCTATTCTATCCAGTTTTCTGTGGGTTGTAGTATCTCAATTAGTGTTGTCTAGGTTTGTTCACAGGGTCTTACCCTAGTTTATTATGTTTGTCGTGTCGTCCGAACCGTTTCACTGTCTAATACAATTATCCGTCTTCCTTTATTTCTAGTCATTTTTCTTTGATTTAAGTCTTTCCTCTTTATAGTCCCTTTTTCTGTCAACTCCAGTGACATGGCATCCACACATAATTCTGGCCTGATCTTAAAAGTTAATCACAAAACCATTGGGAGGTGATCGAGATATTTAAATTAAATAAGAACGGTTTGAGATTATTCGAAGGCCCGAGTCATGAGAAACTGGGGCAAGTAAAAGGAAACCGTTAAAGGCAAGCCGGCCAAAATTGACATGGGGTCGTTCATAATAATGAAAATGAGAGTGTTGCCCAACAGTGCTTTAAAGATATGACGAATATTAATTGTGTTGTTTACGCTTGGCATGTTTTGAAGATTGGAATGACGAAGGCATTTTGTTCTGCTATCCAAACACTTTATCCATCGTCAACCCTTTGAGCCTTACTTTAAATTCTTTCACACCCCTTATTCGGAATTAGTTACAAAGGCTAGAAACACAAGTTTCAAAGGTAAGAGAAGAAATGGATAAAGAAAAAAAAATAAAGAAAAAAAAACAAGAAAAGGAGATAAAGAAAAGAAAAAGAAAAATGTGTGAAAAAAAAAAAAGAAACTTGAAAAAGAGGAATTGGGAACTACGTTTGACCTGATTCCTCAAAGAGGATACGTAGGCGCTTCACAGCTCGGTCATAGTGTAAATAAAGAAATAAAAATCCCCAAGTTAGAAACTGGGGCAACAAAAGTTGTGTTTATAAAGGAAGATGTAGACTCCGAAGGTTGTAATTTTGAACCCATTTTTTTTTGTTTCGAGCCTTTAATACCATTTCTTTCTAGCCTTATCCAAATCCACATTACGGTCCAAAGAAAGACCTTTTGACCAATCTTTAAAAGAGGCCAAGTCGGGCAAATGAGAGAAGTCTTATCAGAACATAACACTCTGATTCCCATCAGAAAAGACTCAGATCTGCAGCAGAAGAAATATGAGAGAATCTTAGCAGTAGCACCACCAATCCCCAGCGGAAAAGTAACACAAATGAGAGAGTCTTAGCGGTGAAAACCTTCACAGGCGCCATAAGGCGATGAAAGCTGAGAGAAAACCGAAATGAGAGAGGCTTGGTAGTGAAAACCCCTCGGGCACTACAAGTCGAACGAAGGTTGGAAATGAGATAGGAAAGCCCAGGAGAAGATTACAAAAGGCGGTTTAACGACGGATGGTAGGCTATATGTGCATGTCATGTCCATTAGAGTTGGTATCCACGTTTGATAGGGTTATTTTATAATTTTTCTTTTTAGAGAGTCCTCCTCGTTTTTGTCTTTTATTCTGTTTCCTTTTATCTTTCTCCTTTCATAAAAAATTCCCCAATAGAGTCTGTTTGTAAGAAATGACTTCAAAATTTTCCATCAACTTTCCAATTATGCAAGACGGAATTTGATTGGTACACCCAAGTGGTATAAGTGAGGAGGGATTAAGCGCAAAGCCGGTGTCCAGAAGGATATTCCCCAGCAATAGGAAATCGACAAAGGGGTGGATCGGTGTGAAAAAGGATATCTCAATGAAGGTTAATGACCTTGAGGCCAAGGCCAATGAGACTCAAAGGTCGGGAAATGCCCATTCCTTAGATATCCCGCCAAAGAAGGGGAGATATCCCCAGCAGAAAGGTATTTTCAGTGACAAAGGTGAACAAAGAAAATGGTTCACCAGTAAAACATGCAAGGTCTTCACGAAGGGTCACTATTATAGGAATTCGGGTGGTCGGTGGAAAACCACGTGGAAAGGTTCGCGAATAAAGAGTCGTCAAGGAAGGCGGGGAAGCAAGAAAGGAGAAAACTATCCCCAGCATGAATATCATCAAATGATAACATCCCCGGCAGGGTCTGACAATGAAACGCAGAGCAGGGAAAGAAGAGGAGAACCATCCCCAGCAGGAGCACCACAACCAGCCACCACATTTTAAAACTAACTAATTTTTCTTTGATTTGAAATAGGAAGAAGAGGGGTTGTTGGCAGAAAAGCATGCCACGAAGAAGATTCTCAAACTGGGGCAGAAAATTTTCTCCCGTTGCGAAAATTTTCTCGAAACCAAATACCCGGTTGGGGAAAGAAGCCAGATAACGCAAGGAAATGATCTTTGAACCCAATTATCCCCAGCAGATTTGAAAGAAAGAAAACTACAAGTTATGATAGAGGAAATTATACCCCCAGCAGACAGGACAAAACGAGGAAGCTTGCGTTCAGAAAGGCAAGAAGCCGGTATCATCCCCAGCAGTTCTCGGAAAAATGAAACACTGATTTCGAGATTTCCCCGGCAGCATTATAGCCTACAAGTTTTTCAATGGATCAAAGCGCAAGTCTCGAAGGAGGTTTGGAAAGAGGAAAAAGGAAAAGGGGTCCCCCGACAGGACAATCCTCAGCTAATGACATTTCAATCCCCCGCGATCCCGGGAGAATAAAAGGTTTTGAAGGAAGTAGAAAAGGGGGAAATAGAGAAGATTTTCCCAGCAGCATCATCCCCAGCAGGTAAGTAAACAATTCCAAAGATATCCCCAGCAGTCAAGGGAAAAATAACACGACCTAGGAGGAAAGCAATTCCGAAACAAGGTAATTCAGAAGAAAGGATGGCCCAAGAGATGATACAGGAAGAAGAAAGTGGTACAGGAAGCAAAAGAAGGCGACATAGATGGGATGGAGTTAGTGAGTTGATGTGGAAGTCAGGGGGCCCGCCTGAAAAATGGAGTGGCGGTTTAGTTTTGAAGTTGTGGTTGAAGTCAGGGAGCCCGCCTGAAGAATGGAGTGGCGATTTATTTTGAAGTGCAGTTGAAGTCAGGGAGCCCGCCTGGAGAATGGAGCGGCAATTTAGTCTTGAGTTGTAGTTGAAGTTAGGGAGCCCGCCTGAAGAATGGAGTGGTGATTTATTTTGAAGTAGTAGTGGAAGTCAGGGAGCCCGCATGAAGAATGGAGGGGCGATTTAGTTTTGAGTTGTAGTTGAAGTCAGGGAGCCCGCCTGAAGAATGGAGTGTCGATTTAGTTTATGAAGTTATAGTTAAAGATAATTTAATAGGAAGTGAAAAATAACAATTAGAGGTTTTAGATGAAAGCAACAAGAAGAATGAAGCAACAATTGGAAGATTTTAAGTAAGGCGGCAATTTAGACCTAGTCTGAGGAATTATCTCCTAGCGTCAAAATCTTAGTCTGATGAATCTTTCTCCTAAGACATCAAAATCTTAGTCCGATGAATCTTTCTCCTAAGATATCAAAATCTCAGTCCGATGAATCTTTCTCCTGAGATCACAACAATTTAGACCTAGTCGGAGGAATTATCTCCTAGCGTCAAAATCTTAGTCTGATGAATCTTTCTCCTAAGATATCAAAATCTTAGTCTGATGAATCTTTCTCCTAAGATCACAATGATTTAGACCTAGTCTGATGAATTATATCCTAGCGTCAAAGTCTTAGTCTGATGAATTTTCCTCCTAAGATACCAAAATCTCAGTCTGATGAATCTTTCTCCTGAGATCACAATAATTTAGACCTAGTCGGAGGAATTATCTCCTAGCGTCAAAATCTTAGTCTGATGAATCTTTCTCCTAAGATATCAAAATCTTAGTCTGATGAATCTTTCTCCTAAGATCACAATGATTTAGACCTAGTCTGATGAATTATCTCCTAGCGTCAAAGTCTTAGTCTGATGAATTTTCCTCCTAAGATACCAAAATCTCAGTCTGATGAATCTTTCTCCTGAGATCACAACAATTTAGACCTAGTCCGAGGAATTATCTCCTAGCGTCAAAGTCTTAGTCTGATGAATCTTTCTCCTAAGACATCAAAATCTCAGTCCGATGAATCTTTCTCCTGAGATGGTAATCATTCGATCTATACATTTCAAGTTTTGGTAATCAGGTGCCCACTTGAAGAATGGAATGACAATTTATATTCGAAGTTTGTTGTTGAAGTCAGGTGCCCGCCCGAAGAATGGAATGGCGATTTATGATTAGAGTTTGTCGTTGAAGTCAGAAGCCCGCCAGAAAAGCAGAACGGCGTCTCAGTTTCCAAGATTTGATAAGGATAGTGAACAATCGAAAAGTGACAGAGTGTAACGGAAATCCCCAGCATGAATCAGAAGGAAGGCAACAAGGATCAGAAAAGATAGATTCAGACTTCGAAGGAGAATAGCTCGAAGATCACAAGTAAGGGAAATCACTTCGGAGTGCAATGCAAGTTAGCAACAAAAGAAGCTTGCGACCAGAATGCGAGTCAACAGTCCGAGATGATCAATAGAAGTCAGTCACAATGAAAACAAAAGGCAAAGAGTTAATCCAAGTGTAGAAGTTGATGAAAGATGTGGTGTGCTCAAGACATGGCCGAGGTCACAAGCACTGCATACCTGGTCTTGATCCGAAAAGCAGCACCTACAACTAGCAAGTATCAAGGTTCAAATTTAGAGTCCGCATGAAGCACAAACCAATACTCAAGATCAAGCTTCAGAAGACTTATAGATAGGAATCTTGTAACTAGTAGCTGATAGGTTTAGTTAGTCTTTCTCATGTTTTGATTTTTGATGTAATAGCAGGACCACGGACCGGAACTTCGATGGAACGGAACCTCGACGGAACGACACCTCGACTGGCTCTCCACTTCGGTTACTCCATATTCTTACTCACTTCTGAACTACACGTGGCCTGATTCCTTTATAGCCAAGGATATGTAGGCAGCTCGGATACAAGGGCTCGGTCACATCCTCTTCTTTTAGTTTAGTCCCTCCGAATAAGGGTCGGGTCAAAAAACACTTGTCTAGTCGTTCTTTGTCTGAAAACTCTTTGTGTTTTCAGTCAAAGAGGGGCAGCTGTAGATGCGTGATTTTGCCCCTACCCGAGATTTTTTATATTCTTAGCGTAAAATATTTAGTTTAGTTTTAATATAGCTATTTTAGCTAAATTTGACTCTTTTACTTTATTTTTACCTTAAAATGAAAAATAACAAAAATATAGTTTTATTAATGTTTCGTAGTCATTTTTAAACTTGAAAAATACAAAAAATAGTACTTTATATTTTTTATCTTTATATAAAAACAAAAATAATAAAAATAGTTTCATTTTGAAAAAAATATAAAAAAATAATTTTGTTTTAGTTATTAGTCTTATAGTTATTTTGCTTACGTAGGATTAATTAATAACACCGTGTTCTCATTCTCGGTTCCGGGCAAAGAATAATATTCGGGTTCAAACTACCTGGTTTTATAATTTCCGGACCTAGCCCATAATCTTTGAAACCTACGTGGAGACCCATCACTCTTGGTCTCTCACGTGGGCATTGGAATAAATTCCAACGGACAAACAAAAGGGGGTCACGTGAAGGATGGGCAAAAGAATTTTTGCTGCTGATTTTAAAAGTTAGAAAACAATACATAGGGACCAATCACGTGGGAGGGGGCTGACGGATTTTAAAAAAGGAAAAATGGGAGAATACATATTGGGGGGTCTCACGTGAAGAAAAGAAAAAGAAAAAAAAACTAAACAAAGGAGACAATAGAGACAATGTGAAAAAAAGAGTTAAAACAGGAGATATTTCTCTTCTTAAAAGAGAAGAGAGAACGAACAGTGAAGGGAGCATATATTACGATTCATGCTCTACTACTGAAGGCAGGGACTGAATGAAAAAAAAACGGAAAATCACTTCCCCTTCCGTCGACCACCGGTGAACCAAACAACACCCTTCATCTTCTCTGTTTTTTTCAACCCAGAACGACAGACCACCCTCACACCATCTCTTTCGCCTACCTCACGTCCAGCAGCAACCATCAACGCCATTGCTGTGTCGTCAACCTACGGCCTTCCGTTGCTGCCTCCTTCACGTCCAAGCGACCACTGCTGCATCACTGCTGCCCGTCAAATGACCACCTAGAGCTACTGCTTCTCCCTCACGCTATCGACGCAGTAGCTCGCTACTGCTTCATCTCCGAACAGTGACAACGAAAATCAGTCCCAAACTCCACTTCAAAACCTCCGAAATCTGGCCAAAAAAAAAAACACGAGCGAAATTTCAGTTTGAAATCGTTCTCGAACTTGCTCCAAAAATGAGCTAAAACAATAGCAAAGGGAGCAACCACATAGTGAGAGGGAACGAGGGTAGTCGAGAGGTTCGTTCAGTTCCGTTCGAGATTCCGGCGAGGTTCCGGCGCTGCCATATTTTTCTGTTCGAAGCCGCGTTGATGTTCGGATGTGTTGTTGCTTCGTTTCAGTCTGTATAACTCCAGGTTCATCTCTGCTTCATTGGTGTCTCCTATCCAGATTTGATTAATTCATGAGAATGCTTTATCAGTTGTTTTGTTTTGCCTAATTTTAACGAATATATCCATATCCACTATCTCTCGTTATTAAGTTGGTCCTCATTTATTTGTTCTTTGTTTTCAAAGCTTCAAATTAAAACTGGAATGTTTGGGATCTATAGTTTGTCAATGTCGTAAGCATATAGTGTCATTTCTTGTTATTGAATTTGTCTGTTAAAGTTGAACGAGAATTAATGAGACAATAGTGTTAAGTTCACTGAGCCTTGATTTTTAATTTGAATTAATAGAAGTTGGTTTAATAATGGTGTGATTTGTTAGTGGCTATGGGTACGATTTCCGTGATATAGTTACGATGCCTAATTTTAAATTTTTGGGGCGCATTTCATGTAACCCGATTATAATGACTCTGGATAATTTCAGTGAATAAATTAAGATTTCCTTTTTTTTAGAGACAAATAAAGTAGAGAACCATAATCGCTTTAGATTTGCCTTCAAAATAACAAAATGAGATGAGCCTCGCCAAATAAAATGCATAAACTGTGGGGCCCTCATAAATATATATATAAAATACTTAGACTTCGAGATGTACCGTTTTGGCGAATTTCACGGCCTTCTCAAAATAATAACGCGTTAGTAGCTTTAAGCGCGTATTTAATAATCTTATCTCCCTAAACTCGGGTGCACATTTATGTGACTCAAATTCAAATCTCAACGGAGTCAAAATGTGTTGACAACCACGGGTGCACTGGTGCGACGTGGTTCGAGATACGTTTTCATAACGTTGCAATTCTTTTTATTAAAATGAATAATAATATTAAAAATGGTTAAAAGTTTAAATTTGCACATAAGTTAAAGCATGTTGTAAATCAGATAAATAAGCCAAATATGACAGTTGAGCGACCGTGCTAGAACCACGGAACTCGGGAATGCCTAACACCTTCTCCCGGGTTAACAGAATTCCTTATCCAGGTTTCTAGTTTCGCAGACTGTATTACGAAGTCATAAATTTCCTCGGTTCGGGATTAAACCGGTGACTTGGGACACCATTATTTTCCCAAGTGGCGACTCTGAATTAAATAAATTGGTCCCGTTTCGATTGTCCTTTAATTGGAAAAACTCCCTCGCACTCACGCGGGTGCGAAAAAGGAGGTGTGACAGGTAGTAGGGTGGATGGTAATGAAAAAACTGAAATTTTTCTAAAAAAAAACTATTTTTTGGAGAGGGGGTGGGGTGGGTTGGTGAGGGTGAGAATGATTGAGAAGGAGTTTTGGAAAATGTTTTCCCTTCTTTTGATAAGGAAAACATTTTCCTCCAATTGGAGGAAAATGAATTGATAAGGAAAATGTTTTCCAAAACATTTAAGCCAACCAAACATGGGAAAATTGGAAAATATTTTCCAGAAAATATTTTCCTTCATACCAAACACACCCTAAAACGAGAAATTGGTTAAATGAATCTTCAGAATCTATGCTATTTCACATAATCTAGTATCCCTTTGTGTGTATAAATGTTGTGTGTGCTACTTCTTTGTGTATCCATTGATATGTGGCCAACGGGAGGTGGAGAGCAAGGGTGGAGCTAGAGAGCCTAATGCGGATTTGAGAACCCAATAATTTAGTTCAAACTATGTATTTGCCCTAAAAAATTTATTTAATATTTATAAATTATTAATTTACAACCCAACAACTTAGAACAATTAAAATTTCGAATACATAAACTTGAAACCTGACTTCGTCTCTGGTGAAAAGGGAGCCAACCAAGGAAGAATCAATAAGGGAGAAATTAATTTTCACTCAAGGAATTTGCCTTATAATATTGAAGGCAAATTCATAGGCTATGCATGTAAAGATGAAATCTTTGGAAATATGATTGTGTATGCAAAATCATCATAAAACAGATGCAATTTGTTCTTCTTATGTCAAGGATTATTGGATGATATAATTTTAAACAAGTAATATTTGGATATTGAAGATAATAAAACTGCATGTGTCATGACTTCCTGATAATCCCTCCATCTTGTTTAGGTGGAACGCTTTAATTGAACGTAGAATTTCAAATATTGATTTGACCTGTGTATCTTAATATTATTATGTTAAACATACTAAAGCACGAAGGGCACTAAATATCAGTAATCTTTTTACCCATTAAAAATAAAGTTTACACTGATTATAATTATAATTAAATTATTTTTTAATATAAAAGAATATTTATTTAATTATTTTATTATATATTTAGCTAGGAATAATCATAACTATTTTTCCTAATCTATATATAGCGTGTCTAAGACCAAAATAAAGAAGGAGAATGACAATATAGATTGACCACCAACATAATGATTGTTTTTCAATTATATCCCTACCTTGCGAAAATGGCCAATTATACCCCACTTTAAAAGTTTGGCTCATATCAACCTTGCCATTACACTATTAGCCTGAACACTCCCCTGACTTTACGATAAGGTCTATATATAGCCTTAGTTTTTTAACAATTTTCTTTTTTGTAAAAACTAAAAATTATTTGTTGAAAATAATTTGTCCAGTCCTTAAAAACAATAAATTTTTTGTTATAAAATGATTTTTTTCCTTTTTTGCAACAAAAAAAATAGTTTTTACAAATTTAGTTTTCCAGTTTTTACAAAAAAAGTTTTAAAAAACTAAATAATGAAGAAAAAAAATATTTTTCAAAAGCGACAATAATTTGTTGAAAATATTTTTTTTCAATTTTTAAAAACTAATTTTTTTTTTGTAAAAAATAAAAATGTTCTAAGTCCTCTATGTTTACATTTTTTACATTTTTTATAAATACGTTTTACAAAAAAATAAATTTAAAAAAAAATTGATTTTTGCAATTTTTTTTAAAGTTTTACAAAAAGGAATTAGAATTCCAAAAGGAAAAGATATTTCTTTTTGGGAAACTTTTAAAAATTGTAAATATTATTTTTTTCACAAAATATTTTTTTATGTAAAAACTGGAATTTTTTTTTTAAAAATAGAGGAATTAGAACATTTTCAGTTTTTAACAAAATATATTTATTTTTTTAAAATTGAATAAAAAAATTTCTACAAATTATTTTCGCTTTTGAAAAATAATTTTTTCTTCATTTTTTCATTTTTTAAAGTTTTTTTTTAAAACCGGAAAAAATGGAAAATAAATTTTTAAAAACTTTTTTTTTTGTAAAAATAGAAAATAAATTATTTTTTAACAAAATATTTTTATTTTTTAAGAACTGAAGAAATTATTTTTAACAAAATATTTTCAGTTTTTACAAAAAACAAAATATTTTGTTAATAAAATAAGGGTTATATATAGACCTTATCATAAAGTCGAGGGGGTATTTGGCTCTGTTTAAAGTTCAGGAAGGTATCCGGGCCAATAATGTAACGGCAAGGTTGGATATGGACCAAACTTTTAACGAGGGGTATATTTAACCATTTTCGCAAAGTAAAGGGGGGTATTTGGACCTTTTCCGAAAATAATATAAATAAAGAAGTACAAACTTTCAATCAAGCACTTGCGGCCTAGGCTCCTAGCTTCCCTTTTGCAACCGAACATGTCGGTAAACGTGTCCATCCGAAATTTTCATCGCCGGGATAGTGATAACGCTCAATATTTTATTTGATAGACAAGCTAATATTGGAGACTAAGTGATTAGAAATAATTAAGCCTTAATAAGTTATAAAAGTGTGAAACATTTATACACAATTACCTAGAATACCGGCTAAAAGTACAACTGTTTTCGAATTAGAGGAAACAGTAAACTAAAACATCTAAAGTGGGACTCCAAGTCTGCGGACGTCGGCAGATCTACCTTGGGTCTCCTATGGAATAAAGTCAGCAGCTAGTCTCAAGATCAACTTGGACCGACAACAAAATCTGCACAGAAAATATAGAGTGCAATATCATTACAACCTACCCAATATAGTAGATGTGTTCATACCCAATTTTTCCCTCATATATTTTGAAATGCATATATACTTTCAAAATAGTGCATGACCATCAACCAATATTTTTTCGTAACTTTTTCTATAACATTAAAAGGATTTTAATTAATTTATTCTAGCATTTTATTATCCAAATAATTACTAATTGCATCACAAAGGGTTTTATGATAATTTTCTTATTTTTATATTTTTACTAAGCTTTAATTATTTCATGAACAACCAAATTCACATGGTAGGGTTATAATTACAATCACTTTGCAATAATAGCCCATATGTGCATAATTACCTTATTTCAGAAGAAAATAACCTTTTGCATCTTTATAAAATTAAGTAATATTTTTAAATTATTTTCATGCATAAAATTATTTTTATCATTTAATTAACTATTTTATAAATTATTTTATCAATTAATTGGATTTAACAAATAGCCTCTTTAATTGTGTTTAATTTCGAATATTAGCCCAAATTATTACCCCCAGCCTAATCAAATCACAACCCAATACCCTGGCCCAATTTTATACCCGCCCAACCCCTCAAATCAAATCCTAGATGTTGATCTAAAAAGATCAACGGTCCAGGATCATTTTCCTTTTATAATTACCCATAACACCCCCTCCTCGCACACCATACTCATTTTTCCAATTCTGCCGCTCCTTGTCCTCTCTTCTATCTCAATCTTCCCTCATTCGTTCTCAAACCCTAGCATGTCGTCATCTGAACCCCTCAGATCTATGTGGTTTCTCTTCGATCTTGGACCTTATCTAGCCTCATGTCTCTATTGGTTATACGATATCTACGCTAGTTAATGTGAATCTCAAGAGACTCGAACCAAGTCTGGTTCAAAGTCTCTCGTGTCTCGATTATTCCTTCTATGTTCACTCTGATACTTGTGAGTATGAGTATCTACGTATTTTTATTAGGTTTCAAATCTTTAGTTCAAACCAGATTTGATTTGTTTCTGTCCTTTTTTTGAACCTATTAGTTTTTTGGTTGAATCCGTCTAGATCTCTTTAGATCTGAAATAATTTTGAGTCTGTTTTGTATTTCTCCTTTTAGTTTTTTGGATACCTTATTTAGACCTCAATCTCGGCTGCTAATTTATTCTGTGTTATTTTAAGCGATACCTCTATGATTCTGCCTATTAATTGATTCATGTTCCTAATTGATTGATCACTTTTCCTTATTGGAGTACCATAGATTCTCCTACCTTATTTAGTTTTACTCTAATATATGCTATAAAACACTCAATTGTTCTCATTCTAAGAATGTGACGACCCAAAGGGTCATCACTTGTTTATTTAATCATTCCGAGCTTTTGAGGTCTTGAAAACCTCATTTATAGTTGCCTCGATTTGCGTGCACAGTCCGGGCACAAAGCTGGAAAAGATTTATGTTGAAATATGTGAAATATATGAAAAAGTAGAAGAATTTTGATATTAATATTGATATGGTTGACTTTGGTCAACATTTTTGGTAAACGGACCCGGATCCGTGATTTGACTATTTCAGAAAATCCGTAGAAAAATATGGAACTTGGGCATATGTCCGGAATTGAAATCCGAGGTCTAGAACCCCAGTAAAAGAATTTTTCTCTTAAATTGTTTTCTGAAAATGTTTAAGGAAAATGAAACTGATTTTTTATTAAAAAGTACTGGTATCGGGCTCGTATTTTGGTTCCGACGCCCGGTACAGGTCATATATATTGGTTAAGCGCTTCCTGTAAAGTTTGGTTGAAAACGGACGTCGTTTGACGTGTTTCGGCCTTAAATTGGAAAGTTGGAAATTATGGAATTTGAAGGAATTCTTGAGTTTTAAGGCTCAATTCAATGATTGTGATGTTATATTGGCGATATGATCGCACGAACAAGTCCATAACGTGTTTTTGAGGTTGTGTACATGTTTGGTTTGGAGCCCGGGGGCTCGGGTAAAGATTTGATAGGCCGTTGGATGAAATTCTGAATTTTTGAACTGCTGGTTTTTCACCCAGCTGTTGTCTTCGCAATTGCGAAGAATTTCTCGCAATTGCGAAGGTGGCAAGTCAAGGAAGGGTTCGCAAATGCGAACCCTGGGTCGCAAATGCGAAGGTGCCCAGGACCAGTTGGGTTCGCAAATGCGAACAAAGCTTCGCAATTGCGAGGCCTTCAGTAATTGCCTGTCTTCGCAATTGCGAAGAATATGTCGCAAATGCGAAGAAGCCCAGAAGCCTACTGGTTCGCAAATGCGAACCTTATGTCGCAAATGCGAAAAAATCCCTGGAAGCAGCCTAGTTCGCAATTGCGAACATATGTTCGCAATTGCGAAGACCCCAGATTTGCCTTGGCTTCGCAAATGCGAACAAAAGTTCGCAAATGCGAACTTCCCACCCTTAGCTTATTTTTCAAACTCCAGAAATTGGTCGGGGTTCGCAATTGCGAACCCATGTTCGCAAATGCGAACACGGAGACCTGAAAAACACGAATTTCAGTCATTTCTTCACATTTTACAAAACCCAAAACACCCATTTGCGATTCTTCAAGGATTTATTCTTCATCAAAACGATTGTAAGTTACTTTTTACTTAATTCTTTCAATTCCTAACATCATTAAACATGTTTTTCATAAGAAATCAAAGATTTTCATGGTAAAATTCTTGTTTTTGTTAGAAAATGGGGTTTTTCATAAATTGAGGAATTGGACCTCGAATTGAGGTCCGATTTTGAAACAAATTATATATATGAACTCGTGGAGGGATGGGTAACCGGATTTTGGTCCTAACCCCGAATTCCGACCATGTGGGCCCGGGGTTGAAATTCACTATTCATGGCAGAATGTTATAAAAGTGGTATTTGGTCTTAAGAATTAGTTGGTTGAGTAGAATTGATGATATTAAATCAATTGTGTATAGATACGATTGGATTGGAGTCAAATTCGAAAGGAAAGGGCATTGCTACGGATTAAATCATTCGTAAACTTTCGAGGTAAGTGTTTGTTCTATCCTAGTTTGTAGGAATATGAATTTAGTTATGAATAAATTGTTGAATAAGAATTATTGGTGTTATACCGGTAATGAAGGTAAATTGTTGAAACTATTATAAATTATTGGTTTAAAAACCGGTAACTATAAATATTGTTGATATAGAGATTATTGGCTAAATGCCGGTAATATATATATATTTATGAAATGGGATCGTGTGGTACGCCGACCACTTATATATAATAAGAAATGGGATCGTGTGGTACGCCGACCACGAAGTGATTTAAATCTTGGCATTGGCCATAGTTGCCGGTAGCCTATTGATATATTGGGAGCGGGTGGTACGCCTACCACAAGATATAATTTTTGATATATTGGGAGCGGGTGGTACGCCTACCACAAGATATGATTGTTGATATATTTGGGAGCGGGTGGTACGCCTACCACAAGATATAATTACTGATATATTGGGAGCGGGTGGTACGCCTACCACAAGATATAATTACTGATATATTGGGAGCGGGTGGTACGCCTACCACGAGAGGTAGTTACTGTGATAGTTGGGAGCGGGTGGTACGCCTACCACGAGACATGAAATGAGAGAGGAAATTGAGTTATTGAATATTATATATTTCAGAGCAGAGTTTTTCTTCATAAATGTATTATATATATATGTATATCTATATTGCAACTGTACAAGTTTAGGTGGGTGACCGGCCTTAGCCTTGTCACTAGTTCGCTGGGATAGGCCAGGCACTTACCAGCACATGGGGTCGGTTGTGCTGATACTACACTCTGCGCTCTTTTTGCGCAGATACAGGTTACGGACAACAGCAACGGCAGTAGCGATTTGTGGATTTTCCGACTACCGAGACTACGAGGTAGCCTTGCAGGCGTCCGCAGGACCCGTTGTCTCTTCTATCTATGCTTTTCATTCTGTTATCTCATGTAATTGAGATAAACAGCTTATATTTTCTTTCAAACGATTATGTGTATTATTCTTAGAAGTTCGTGAGTATTGTGACACCAGTCTTGGGTAGTGTATCAGATTTGGATTTTTCTTTATCATATCCGGCTAAGTCTTCCGCTAATTTTGATTATTCCGCTGTAAGTTTTATGTTGTTAATAATAAATTGGTTATTAATGGAATTGTTATTAATATTTGGCTTGCCTAGCTTCTATTTAGTAGGCGCCATCATGACCCCGATGGTGGGAAATTCGGGTCGTGACAAGTTGGTATCAGAGCACTAGGTTGCATAGGTCTCACAACTCACGAACAACCTTAGTAGAGTCTGAAGGATCGGTACGGAGACGTCTGTATTTATCCTCCAGAGGCTACAGAGTTAGGAAAATATTCTCTTTATTCTTTCCGGTCGTGCGACTTGATCTTTTGAATGTTAATTGAACTTCTACTCTGTTCTTCCGCAGATAGTAAGGACACGTGCATCCTCATCTACTGACCAGCAGCCCGAGGTCCCAGCAGCGGCAGCTCTCGCTAGGGGTAGAGGCCGAGGTCGAGGTCGTCCTAGAGGACAAGGTAGGGGCAGAGCTCATCCCCGAGCAGCGGCCCAAGTGACAGAACCTCAGACTCATGTCGAGGAGGAGGTTCCAGCCCCAGCAGCTCCAGTAGGCCCAGCTCAGGTCCCAGGAGGAGTTTTGTTTTCACCGGATCTTCAGGATGCTTTGGTCCGGATAGCAGGTTTTATGGATCATATCACCAGAGCGGGTTTATTACCGGTAGCACCAGCCACTTCTCAGGCTGGAGGAGGTAATCAGACTCCTGCTATGCGCACTCCGGAGCCAGTAATTCCCCAGGCTCAGGATCCTGTAATTCAGCCAGTTGAGGCAGCTCGACCTATTATTGCGACTCCGTCTAATGATGGTGCAGCTATGTCTGCTGATGCGTTGTGGAGATTGGACAGGTTTACCAAACTGTTCACTACCACATTCAGTGGCACTCCTTCAGAGGATCCACAGGACTTCCTATACAGCTGCCACGAAGTTCTCCGTACTATGGGTATTGTGGAGACAAATGGTGTGGATTTTGCTACTTTTCGGTTATCCGGTTCCGCCAAGACTTGGTGGAGAGATTATTGTCTAACCAGGCCAGCGGGATCGTCATCTTTGACTTGGGAGCAGTTTGCAGAATTATTCTTGGAGAAGTTCCTTCCAGCAACTCAGCGGGAGTTTATGCGCAGACAATTTGAGCGTCTTCATCGGGGTTCTATGTCTGTCACACAGTACGAGACTAGGTTCGTGGACCTGGCTCGTCATGCTATTATCATACTTCCCACAGAGCGAGAGAGAGTGAGGAGGTTTATTGATGGTTTGAATCAGCCAATTCGACTACAGATGGCTATGGGAGCAGGAACCTGAAATCACTTTTCAGGAGGCGGCTAATGCAGCCCGCCGGATCGAGATGGCTCTGTCGCAGGGAGCGAGACATGGATCAGATAAGAGATCTCGTAATTCGGGTAGATTCAGTGGTACCTCGTCCGGAGATAGAGATTTTTATGATAGAGGCCATCCTCCTAGGCCTTATCAGTCAGCTCTTCAGGTTTCTCATGATGCTTCAGGTGATCGTAATTCTCAGCCACGCTACTCTGATCAGCAGCCTATTAGTGCACCACCACTTCGCCATTTTCAGCAGCCGAGGGCTTGTTTTACGTGCGGTGATCTTAGGCACATTGCAAGGTATTGCCCTCGAGCTTCTGACAGATCTCATCAGCAGGGTTCTCGTGCCATGATTCAGGCCCCAGTTCCCTCACAGCCTGCCCAGCCGGCTAGAGGCGGAGGTAGAGGACATAGAGGTGGAGGTAGAGGTCATAGAGGTGGAGCTCGGACCGATAGAGGTAGAGACCAGCCAGCAGCTGATCGTCCTAGAGATACTGCTCAGGGTGGTGGGGCACAGCCCCGATGTTATGCACTTCCCGCCAGACCAGAGGCTGAGTCTTCTGATGCCGTCATTACAGGTATTATTTTGGTTTGTGATAGAAAGGCATCAGCATTATTTGACCCCGGGTCTACATATTCGTATGTGTCTTCCTATTTTGCACCATACTTGATTCAGCCCAGTGATCCACTGAGTGTTCCTGTTCATGTGTCTACACCAGTAGGCGACTCTATTGTGGTTGATCGAGTTCATCGGTCATGTATTATAGTAATTGAGGGTCTTGAGACCCGTGCCGATTTATTACTCCTAAATATGGTGGACTTCGATATTATACTAGGCATGGACTGGCTATCTCCGTATCATGCTATTTTAGATTGCCATGCCAAGACTGTGACTTTAGCCCTGCCAAATTCGCCTCGTATAGAGTGGAAAGGAATTTCAGGTCATACTAGCCGTAATGTTATTTCTTATGTTAAAGCTCGGCGTATGGTTGGAAAGGGATGCTTGGCTTATTTGGCCTATGTCCGTGATTCTAGTGCTGAGGTTCCTTCTATTGACTCTGTGCCTGTGGTTCGCGAATTTCCTGAAGTATTTCCTTCAGACTTGCCAGGTATGCCGCCCGATAGGGACATTGATTTTTGCATTGATTTGGCTCCAGGCACTCAGCCCATTTCCATTCCCCCATACCGTATGGCTCCGCCGGAGTTAAAAGAATTGAAGGAACAGTTGCAGGATTTACTTGAAAAGGGTTTCATTAGGCCCAGTGTTTCGCCGTGGGGTGCACCTGTATTATTTGTAAAGAAGAAAGATGGTTCGATGAGAATGTGCATTGACTATCGACAGTTAAACAAGGTGACTATCAAAAATAAATATCCACTTCCGAGAATTGATGATTTATTTGACCAACTTCAGGGTGCCAAGGTATTTTCAAAGATAGATTTGAGATCTGGCTATCATCAGCTGAAGATTAGGGCATCTGATGTCCCTAAGACCGCGTTCCGCACTCGGTATGGACATTATGAATTTCTGGTCATGTCTTTTGGGTTGACAAATGCTCCAGCAGCTTTTATGGAATTAATGAATCGAGTGTTCCGGCCTTATTTAGACTTGTTTGTAATAGTCTTCATTGATGACATATTAATATATTCCCGCAGTCGGGAGGAGCATGCGCAACATCTCAGAGTGGCCTTACAGACTCTGAGAGATAGCCAGCTATATGCAAAATTTTCAAAGTGTGAATTTTGGCTAAGTTCAGTTGCATTCCTGGGTCATATTGTGACGGCAGCAGGTATTCGGGTTGATCCGAAGAAAATTGAGGCAGTCAAGAGCTGGCCTAGACCGACATCAGCCACGGATATTCGGAGTTTCTTGGGGTTAGCGGGTTATTACCGCCGATTCGTAGAAGGATTTTCTTCTATTGCAACCCCACTGACCAGATTGACCCAGAAGGGTGTTCAATTTGAATGGTCCGATGAATGTGAGGCGAGCTTTCAAAAGCTCAAGACAACCTTGACCACAACACCGGTATTGGTTTTACCCACAGGTACGGGACCTTATACTGTTTATTGTGATGCTTCCCGTATTGGGCTTGGTGCGGTGTTAATGCAGGATGGCAAGGTTATTGCCTATGCTTCGAGGCAGTTGAAGATTCATGAGAAGAACTATCCAGTGCATGATCTAGAATTGGCGGCGATTATTCACGCATTGAAGATCCGGAGGCATTATTTGTATGGTGTAGCATGTGAAGTGTATACCGATCATAAGAGTCTTCAGTATTTGTTTAAGCAGAAAGAGTTGAATATGAGGCAGAGAAGATGGCTAGAGTTGCTAAAAGACTATGATGTTACTATTTTATATCACCCAGGTAGGTAAGGCCAATGTGGTGGCCGATGCATTGAGTAGAAAGTCTGCCAGCATGGGTAGTCTTGCATATATTCCGGTCAATCAGAGACCATTGGCTCTAGACGTCCAGGCATTAGCCAACCGGTTCGTGAGATTGGATATTTCTGAGCCTAGCAGGGTGTTAGCCTGCACGGTCGCTCGTTCTTCTTTATTAGAGCGTATCCGTGAGAGGCAATTTGATGATCCTCATTTGCGTGAGTTGAGAGATACGGTACAGCGGGGAGGTGCCACACAGGTAAATCTAGATGATGATGGGATATTGAAATTGCAAGGGTCGAGTTTGTGTGCCCAATGTCGAAGGGATTCGAGAGTTAATCTTAGCAGAGGCCCACAGTTCGCGGTATTCTATTCACCCAGGCGCCGCGAAGATGTATCAGGACTTACGTCAGCACTATTGGTGGCGCAGAATGAAGAAAGATATCGTTGCGTATGTTGCTCGGTGTCTAAATTGTCAACAGGTGAAATATGAACACCAGAGACCTGGTGGTGTATTCCAGAGGATTGAAATTCCGAGTGGAAATGGGAGCGGATCACTATGGACTTCGTTACTGGACTTCCTTTGACTCGGAGGAAATTTGATGCTATTTGGGTCATTGTTGATAGGCTGACCAAGTCAGCACACTTTATTCCAGTATCTGTCTCCTACTCATCGGAGAGGTTAGCGGAGGTTTACATTAGGGAGATTGTTCGTCTCCATGGAGTGCCAGTATCTATTATCTCTGATCGGGGTACGCAGTTTACCTCGCGGTTCTGGAGAGCGGTCCAGCAGGAGTTAGGCACCCAGGTTCAGTTGAGTACGGCATTTCATCCTCGGACGGATGGCCAGTCCGAGAGGACTATTCGGATTCTAGAGGACATGCTTCGAGCTTGTGTTATTGATTTCGGAGGTTCGTGGGACCGGTTTCTGCCATTAGCAGAGTTCGCCTACAATAACAGTTACCAATCTAGCATCCAGATGGCTCCGTATGAGGCGTTATATGGTAGGCGATGTCGATCACCAGTTGGATGGTTTGAACCGGGAGAGGCTCGGTTGTTGGGTACAGATCTAGTTCAGGAGGCCTTAGATAAGGTCAAGACTATTCAGGAGAGATTGCGTTCAGCTCAGTCTAGGCAAAAGACTTATGCGGATCGTAAGGTTCGAAATGTATATTTCATGGTTGGTGAACTAGTATTGCTCCGGGTGTCGCCTATGAAGGGCGTGATGAGGTTTGGGAAGAAGGGCAAGCTCAGCCCTAGGTATATTGGTCCATTTGAGATTCTAGACAGAGTGGGAGGGGTGGCTTACAGATTAGCTTTGCCGCCTAGCTTATCAGCCGTGCATCCGGTTTTTCATGTATCTATGCTTCGGAGATACCACGGCGATCCCACACATGTGTTAGACTTCAGTACTGTCCAATTGGACAATGATCTATCTTACGAGGAGGAGCCGGTAGCCATTCTAGACCGGCAGGTTCGACAGTTGAGGTCGAAGAGTTATACTTTTGTGCGTGTTCAGTGGAGAGGTCAGCCTCCTGAGGCATCGACCCGGGAGTCCGAGTCCGATATGCGGAGCCGCTACCCTCATTTGTTCCCCAACTCAGGTACTTCCTTCTCTCGTCCGTTCGAGGACGAATGGTTGTTCTAGAGGTGGAGGATGTGACGACCCAAAAGGTCATCACCTGCTTTCCTCATTTGTTCCGCACTTTTGAGGTCTTGAAAACCTCATTTATAGTTGCCTCGATTTGCGTGCACAGTCCGGGCACAAAGCTGGAAAAGATTTATGTTGAAATATGTGAAATATATGAAAAAGTAGAAGAATTTTGATATTAATATTGATATGGTTGACTTTGGTCAACATTTTTGGTAAACGGACCGGATCCGTGATTTGACTATTTCAGAAAATCCGTAGAAAAATATGGAACTTGGGCATATGTCCGGAATTGAAATCCGAGGTCTAGAACCCCAGTAAAAGAATTTTTCTGTTAAATTGTTTTCTGAAAATGTTTAAGGAAAATGAAACTGAATTTTTTGAATAAAAGTACTGGTATCGGGCTCGTATTTTGGTTCCGACGCCCGGTACAGGTCATATATATTGGTTAAGCGCTTCCTGTAAAGTTTGGTTGAAAACGGACGTCGTTTGACGTGTTTCGGCCTTAAATTGGAAAGTTGGAAATTATGGAATTTGAAGGAATTCTTGAGTTTTAAGGCTCAATTCAATGATTGTGATGTTATATTGGCGATATGATCGCACGAACAAGTCCATAACGTGTTTTTGAGGTTGTGTACATGTTTGGTTTGGAGCCCGGGGGGCTCGGGTAAAGATTTGATAGGCCGTTGGATGAAATTCTGAATTTTTGAACTGCTGGTTTTTCACCCAGCTGTTGTCTTCGCAATTGCGAAGAATTTCTCGCAATTGCGAAGGTGGCAAGTCAAGGAAGGGTTCGCAAATGCGAACCCTGGGTCGCAAATGCGAAGGTGCCCAGGACCAGTTGGGTTCGCAAATGCGAACAAAGCTTCGCAATTGCGAAGCCTTCAGTAATTGCCTGTCTTCGCAATTGCGAAGAATATGTCGCAATTGCGAAGAAGCCCAGAAGCCTAGTGGTTCGCAAATGCGAACCCTATGTCGCAAATGCGAAAAAAATCCCTGGAAGCAGCCTAGTTCGCAATTGCGAACATATGTTCGCAATTGCGAAGCCCCCAGATTTGCCTTGGCTTCGCAAATGCGAACAAAAGTTCGCAAATGCGAACTTCCCAACCTTAGCTTATTTTTCAAACTCCAGAAATTGGTCGGGGTTCGCAATTGCGAACCCATGTTCGCAAATGCGAACACAGAGACCTGAAAAACACGAATTTCAGTCATTTCTTCACATTTTACAAAACCCAAAACACCCATTTGCGATTCTTCAAGGATTTATTCTTCATCAAAATGATTGTAAGTTACTTTTTACTTAATTCTTTCAATTCCTAACATCATTAAACATGTTTTTCATAAGAAATCAAAGATTTTCATGGTAAAATTCTTGTTTTTGTTAGAAAATGGGGTTTTTCATAAATTGAGGAATTGGACCTCGAATTGAGGTCCGATTTTGAAACAAATTATATATATGAACTCGTGGAGGGATGGGTAACCGGATTTTGGTCCTAACCCCGAATTCCGACCATGTGGGCCCGGGGTTGAAATTCACTATTCATGGCAGAATGTTATAAAAGTGGTATTTGGTCTTAAGAATTAGTTGGTTGAGTAGAATTGATGATATTAAATCAATTGTGTATAGATACGATTGGATTGGAGTCAAATTCGAAAGGAAAGGGCATTGCTACGGATTAAATCATTCGTAAACTTTCGAGGTAAGTTGTTTGTTCTATCCTAGTTTGTAGGAATATGAATTTAGTTATGAATAAATTGTTGAATAAGAATTATTGGTGTTATACCAGTAATGAAGGTAAATTGTTGAAACTATTATAAATTATTGGTTTAAAAACCGGTAATTATAAATATTGTTGATATAGAGATTATTGGCTAAATGCCGGTAATATATATATATTTATGAAATGGGATCGTGTGGTACGCCGACCACTTATATATAATAAGAAATGGGATCGTGTGGTACACCGACCACGAAGTGATTTAAATCTTGGCATTGGCCATAGTTGCCGGTAGCCTATTGATATATTGGGAGCGGGTGGTACGCCTACCACAAGATATAATTTTTGATATATTGGGAGCGGGTGGTACGCCTACCACAAGATATGATTGTTGATATATTTGGGAGCGGGTGGTACGCCTACCACAAGATATAATTACTGATATATTGGGAGCGGGTGGTACGCCTACCACAAGATATAATTACTGATATATTGGGAGCGGGTGGTACGCCTACCACGAGAGGTAGTTACTGTGATAGTTGGGAGCGGGTGGTACGCCTACCACGAGACATGAAATGAGAGAGGAAATTGAGTTATTGAATATTATATATTTCAGAGCAGAGTTTTTCTTCATAAATGTATTATATATATATGTATATCTATATTGCAACTGTACAGGTTTAGGTGGGTGACTGGCCTTAGCCTTGTCACTAGTTCGCTGGGATAGGCCAGGCACTTACCAGCACATGGGGTCGGTTGTGCGATACTACACTCGCGCTCTTTTTGCGCGAGATACGAGTTACGGACAGCGAGCAGTGACGATAGCGATTTGTGGATTTTCCGACTACCGAGACTACGAGGTAGCCTTGCAGGCGTCCGCGGGACCCGTTGTCTCTCCTATCTATGCTTTTCATTCCGTTATCTCATGTAATCGAGATAAACAGCTTGTATTTTCTTTCAAAACAATTATGTGTATTATTCTTAGAAGTTCGTGAGTATTGTGACACCAGTCTTGGGTAGTGTATCAGATTTGGATTTTCTTTATCATATCTGGCTAAGTCTTCCGCTAATTTTGATTATTCCGCTGTAAGTTTTATGTTGTTAATAATAAATTGGTTATTAATGGAATTGTTATTAATATTTGGCTTGCCTAGCTTCTATTTAGTAGGCGCCATCATGACCCCGATGGTGGGAAATTCGGGTCGTGACAAAGAAATACACAATCAAACTCAAACATCTATATTTACGCGCACATACTCACACATACTTGCAGAATTTCAGTTTCTTTGATTTGTTGAACTGTCTAGCATGCTGAAAGCCAAGGCTAGACTATTGGATTCCATTCATCTTCACCTTCCTATTTGTTATCTGCTTAACATGTAAGCCTCCATTTCTGTTGTCGCGTTCTCTTCTATATGCTATGTAGTTAGACTTAAATATGATTCCGTTTTCCCTTTTGTTTCGTGTTTACTACTTTCCGAACTTGTATGTCTCAATTTCTGTTACCATGTTATATTCTATATGATATATTGTCAGTCTATTATGGACCTAAAACTGTTCATGTTTGATATATTATTCCTGATCATCTTTTTCTCACTTGTTATGCCTTAGTTATTAATGTTAAATGTGATTATATGATTAGTGTACTTCCATCTGTGATATGTTTATTTTTTCCATGTGTTTCTTGTTTGCATTCTCCCTGGCTAATATGCCTCAAATCCTGTTACTTTGCTTTGTTCTATGTGGTAATGTGATGAGCTTACCTTAGCATGTCTAGCCCTTGATTTCTGTTTACTTATTTCTAGACTAGAGAGCTTCAGTTCCTGCTATCCTATGCTAGAGGTTTTTTTGGTTAGTTATTTCAAACTCCAGCATGCTTCTGTTCATTATATGTCTATATGAGTCCACTAGCTAATAAACTAAGTTATATGAAACCCTATCTAAATCGGTTGTATGTTCCCTGTTCTTAACTTGGATGGATAATGCAAACATGTGATGTGGCTAACTCTGTATGTTAATTCAACTGTCTTTGCTTTTGTGATCACTGATATAAGTATCCAGTCTAAAGAAATATCAATTTTCCCGAATCATCTGTTGAGTATGGAACTTGTTTGTACGACTTTGTTTGTAACCCCTATAGCCTGAATCCATTTGCTTCTAAAATTAAACTATTTTCTAAAACTATCCACTTTACCTTCTATGTACTGGTTTTGAAGTTGCTACTCATAGTCCTTTAGGTTCGTACCACCCCCAATGTGAGCACTGCTTAGGGTCCCTGAGACTCATTTGAACTCTGACACATTGGGGCTGGTTTTCGAACCATTTATGAATTATGTGTTGGATACATGGCCTTATTGTGAGCATTGTCCGGGGTCTTTGAGGCTCTTTTGGAACTTTGACATATTGAAAATATGTTTTAATGTGTTATGAATGAATCATTACTACTATTTCAAGATTGTTGTGCTGAAGGCCTAGCTCTTAGGTTTATATTGGGCCTGCTAATTCTCCCTATAGTATAATGATTCTTAATATGTAATTATTGGCATGTAATAATCTCTATAATAAACAGATATGGAGTTATTAGTAAAACCTAGGGGGTCTATTCTCATATTTGTTGAAATTAGGAAGAAATCATGTCTATAGGACTTAACTATGCTAATTGCACTATGTGGATATTGCACTGTGATCCTTCTTGTAGGATTTTATTGATCGTTTGATTTTGTGCTGCATATCTGCATGTTATAAACTCTGCTTATTGGACTTTATGTCTAATTCTATGCATTAGAAATCCCGCTTATAAGATCTACATGTATTTTTATCTCAACATACACTAGTGACCATGTCCATAGGGTTTTGTCTGTTTCATTAAAAATATTCCCTAGCGATGTGCTTAAGATTTTCCCACATGTGATTAATAGAAATCAAGCCTATAGGTTTACAATTGTACATACCATGCCAATAGGATTTCAGAAAATCAGTTTCTGCACTTAGAAATCATGCCTATAGGTTTACAATTGTAGATACCATACCTATAGGATTTCAAAATAAGTTTATGTACTTAGAAATCCTGCCTATAAGGTTTTTAAATTAGTTTTATGCAATTTAGATATCATGCCTATATAGAATAAGTATAAAATTAGTCTTGACACTTAGACATCATGCCTATGGGAAGTAGGTATTCAAAATTAGTTTCCGCACTTACAAATCTTGCCTTTAGGAAACAAAAGAATCAGTTTCTACGCTTAGAAGCATGACTATCAGAATTAAGATAAAACCGGCCTGCTAAAATTAGTAACTGGTTTACATTTTAGATACCATGTCTATAGGATTCTGCTCGACTATCACTTAGACAAGCTTGTAGGTTAATTAATTTATTGGTCTAAAAACCGTGATTGCTTGTTTAACAACCTCCCCGATTCAGTTTATTTAATAAGTCAATAGGCAAACAGATAGGTACTTGTGTGCTCGCTTTAATAAACTATTGTATATTCTGTTTGTGCTCATTTACATATCCTGCATATAGGATCCTAAAATCATTTAAAGTTATTTGTTTGAACAATGTGCATTTGTTTGTTTACTTGTGGAGGTTAGTATGATCTCACTTAATTGCTCCTTATGTGACAGTCCTACTTGAATTTTGTTTGTCGCTTAGTTTTCTCCTTTTAAATAACATAGGTGAGTCTAGAACTTAAATAGAGATCCTAAACACCTCCAGGGCCATAGGTAAAGGACGGACAGTGCATGCGAAAGGCACGTACTGGATGTTATTAGAACACTTAGGTAATAATTGAAAAATGAGGGTAATTGGGTAGTAAATGAAATGATGACATATGCGCTAATGCTATGTGTAGCACCCCATTTTTGGTACAATTATCAAGTATTGCACAGAAGTGAACCTATAGGCTAAAAAACCTAAGACTCCATTTACTCCTTATTTTCAGAGTAATTCTTCTTGTTTAAGTTTCTTGTAAGACTAATTCTCTTAAATTGAGTTTGGCCAGGACCTACCATTATGGACCTCGAGGTGTGCCTAATACCTTTCCCTCAAGGTAATTTCGATCCCTTACTCAATCTCTGGTAATGTAAACTAGTTCATGAGTTATTTGCTCAACGTGCCCTAACGCACCATAATCCCTTAGGTGGCGAATCTTCAAATCTCATACCAAATTTCAAAAGGAAATGAGTTGTCCCAAAATATAAAAACCTGGACTCCGCAATGAAAAGGGGGGCATGATAGTAAGTGTTGAGCCTAACCTCGGCACAACAGTGATAAGGCTAAGACAAGATACATACGTAATAACCTTATGCAATTTAACAATATATGTACAAAATAACGACAAGTAAGAGATAAACAGAAAATATTGGAAGGGGGACATGCTGAGGAGATTACAAGATAGAGAATCACAACAGTAAAGAAACTTGATTAGCTAATATACCTTGAACCAATATTAACAAGTAAAAAAAGTAAAGGAAGATTCGCGACATCTCCCTTCGCGCTTTTACTCTCAACCTCACCAGACTATCAATAGAAAGATCATGGAATCAACCTTTGTGCATCAACTCTCTCAAAAATGGCATGGCATTACCCTTTGTGCATTAACTCTCTCAAAACATGGCACGACGTCACCCTTTGTGGTTTTACTCTCAACCTCACCGGATAATCAATAGAAATGATACGACATCACCCTTCATACTTATACTCTCAACCCTACCAGATAATCAATACAAATGACACGGCATCACTATTTCGTACTTTAACACTCTCCCTCACAAAACAAAGAACAATAACAATAGAGAGATAGAAATGGCAGGGACAGGTCTTACTTTAACAATTAGTTTCCATAATACCAACCTCAACTTTAAGTCAATACGCATTCAATATAAAATTTGTAGATATGATGAGAACGATCATCATAATGATAATCTAGTCTAAGCATGGGTAATACGACTACGAAAAGCTACATTTTCATAAATAAGACTCATCCGCATGCTTTAACTTGACAACATTGAATATGTGCTCGTCATCTCACCTATATCTTGTATATAATATTAAAACATATTGCAAATAAGCCAATAGCACCTAATCCCTAAATCAAAGATTAACCACAACACATACCTCGCTCCACTGGCCAAACTCAAAGCTCAACTACAATATTTACCTTCAAACAAGCCTCCAGACCAATAAAATCTAGCAAATTACCAACTAAAAAAATCAATTTAAGCCTTAGAATAGTGATGACCCGCGTAAATCCATCATGACACTAGCACTTTCCCCACTGAGTTCAAAGACAACACCTCTTACGTTTTCCAATGTTGGCATCCTACTTAGCTCCATATTCTGCTCCAATGTCACTATAGATGGTAAATTATCTAATAAAGAGAAATCAGATGTATCTCCTTCATTAGAGAATTGATTTCTATAAAACTCCACTGCAGCGTTAGCCAATTGCTCTTGATCTTCAATCCACATCCCACTAGCATGTTGTATCCTCTTTAGTTGCAGTTTCTTTCTTTTACTATTTACATGGTTGTGGGAAAGCCTTGTATTCATGTCCCCCTCTTTAAACCAATTCAAGGCAGCTTTTGTTTCCAATAGTGCTCCTTTATGCTCAAATATTTCTTTAACTCCGATTGAGCCTTTTGCAGATTCTATTTTCAATTGTTGGTTCCTCCTTAAACAGCATCTCCTTGACCTTTAATATGTCTTCTAATATAGCCAGTTGCTTGAATATATCTCCAAAAGTGATCCTACTCCATTTAGCTACAGCTCCCTTGACCCTCTTTAGTTTTTGCTTGAAGACTAGGAAAGGATCACCTATAAATTCAGCTTCCCAGTTATATTCCACTACTTCCTTGAATGTATCATGCTTGATCCAAAAATTTAGGAATCTAAATGGCTGGCATAGTTGGTAGTCTGTTCGCCACAGGTCATCAGCAGAGGAGCATGCTCTTATCGAGTTCTAATGAGGTGCTCCACTTTAATGGTAGGTAACATATTTTGGAAAGGCATATTTACAAAAAATATATCCAACCTCTTGAATATGCACTAAGCATTAGGTCTCCCAGTCCACCATGTAAATGGGATCCCTTTGTACCCTTGATCATACAGTTCACACGAGTTAACACAAAATGCAAAGTCCTCGTATTATGGAGGATACAGAGGAAATCCCCATATCTTCGCATCTTCACGCATCACTACATTAACCCCCCCCCCCCCAACTAACCATGGCAACTCTGTATCACTTGCTAAATAGTAGAAATGATCCCATAATTCCAGTCTCTCCATAGGTGAACATTTTGCATAAACAAAAGTCATCATAATATTTTGTCCCTACTCATGATGAAACACTTTTACTGTGACTTGTTGTTCAGTATCTTCTATCAATTCCCACACTACTATTGCATCAAAATATAGCCATATTTTTCCATTAACATTTGCATAGGCAGTCTCCATATTCAGCCTTCTTCTATACCTATTAACGATTTTTTTTTGAAATGGTTCCATCAGTGCAACAACACAAAAGTTATGCTCCTTATTAATATTTATCACTCTAGGAAAGACCTGTTGAGTTTTTACAGACCTTATATTTCATATGAGTGTCTTGATCATAATCTAGAAGTTGTAGAGGCTGTCCTTCTAGGCAGTATTCTTGTAGGTTGTAGTGACTCTTTAGATTGATTATTCTTCCCTTTATTACCACTTTTATTTGCTGCTATAGGAGAAACATCCCCTTCCATCATCACACCTTTAAAATTTTCTGCATTAGATTCATCATCACCTTCCTCTTGAAATTCTTTTTGTTGCTCCACCAATGCATTCTGAATTTGTAATGGAAACTCATGGTGTGTAATGAGGTCATGTAGTACCTGATTATGTGATTTCAATGGCACATTAACTTTAATTTGTAAAGGGGAACCAGTTCCAGGTGAACATGCCATTGGCAATGCTTCACTTTCCCTTGCACATATGGCTTGTGCTCCTGGATCATAGAGTATCAATGCAGATTTGAGCTTGTCTGAGTCATTCTCCATATCTCCTAGCTTCTCCTACACCATTTTAAATTGAATTTCATACACATAACTCAATTTAAGGTTTAATGTAGCAGCAGTGGTAGAAACTGTCTGTGTTACTGTTCTATTGAGATCACCCTCCTTCCCATGGTCTGCGTATTCTTTCTAAAAGTAATAGGAACATCCTCATCGGGCCCTTTTTCCAATACATACTTAGGAACCCCATCAACATAGGCAAAAATCTCCCCAGTTTTGGTAGGGTTTACTGTTCCATTGCCCATCTTGTTGCTCATTGTTACATGAGCTGATCCACCTTGATTTTCAGCTTCCTTTGATGCTCCTGATCCTTGCCCAATTGATTTTCCTGATTGCAGCTCCATAGAATTCAAATTAAAGTCAACCTAGTTTGTGCATTACTAGGGTTTACTGTAGCATCCACCAAGCTAGGATAATTCTTCATCTACGTCTTGTCCCTTTCTTCAACTTCCATATCTTCTACTTCCTTACTCCATAAAGACTTCTTGGAGCTAAATTCATTCCCATCATTCAATTTCCCAGCTTCCTCTTATGTTTGAGAATGTATTTCTTGGCATGAGTGATTTGTAGTTACATTACATAGCCTCAGCTCCTCCTTGCTTGTTCCAAATCTTCTATGCACCCAATCAATAGTTGCTTCTTTTCTAGCTTCATCTTCATTCCTAGGAGAGTTTTGATCCCTTACTGAATTAGGAGTCAACTTTTCCTTTTGTGAGCTAGCTTCCCTTTCCTTATTTACCTCATCCACTACCTCCTTTTTTACTTTCTTCGCATCAAATTTTTCCTTATTAATCACTGACATTCCCCCTTCCTTATTTAATAACTTCCTTTTATCGCCTCCCTTATTCCTATTGATATTAGGATCCAAAATGTTATTTCCACCAGCCTTTATATTCTCCTTTTGTTGTGGCTTGCCAGTGCTATTACCAACTTGATCTTTCCCTTTATTTTTGCCATCACCTTCAATATTGTAATTCATAATCGTTAATATTGGTTGAACATCTTCCTCTACTCCCAAAGCATCAAATTTGTTCTTAGACACCACTGCCTCTTCCTTAACGTTTCCTTTGTCTTTGTGATCATCTTTCTTCTCTAATTCATCAATAATGTAGCCTCTCTTGTCCCTTTTGTATTTGTTCTTTCTAGCTTGCATCTTTTCTTGTCTAGATGGATTTTTAATAGGTTTTCCTACCACTTTACCTTGTTAACACCTTTGTAGTTGCAGCAGCTGTACCAATTATCCTTTGATCATCCTTGGCTTCTCCAGATTGTTCTTCAAAACTTCTCAACTCCTGATTAATCACCCAGCATTCCTCTTCTTTATGCCCTTGCTTTTTATATGTTTTACAATACTTAGGCATGTAATCATACCTAATCTTGATCCACTTGGGTTCCTCAAGCCCAGTTTCATCTTCTTCCTCGACTATCTTAATCCTTTGAGGCAAATTAGCTAGCAAATTCACCTCAACCTTCATCTTAGCACAACTTGTCCTTGTACCATTTTGAGTAGCCAAGTCTACATGTAATGGTCTCCCTACTGCCCTTGCTAACGAAAAAACAAATTCCCTCCCAAAGAAATTAGGAGGCAAATCTTGAAAAGAAATCCAGGCAATAGCAATAGGTGTTTCTTCTTCAACTTTCCACGATGGATTCCACCTTGTACACCTCATTCGCCACATCTCGTTCTGGATTTTCAAATAATAAGTTGGCTTGGACAACAAGTGAATATAATCTTCCATCAATGAAAGTTCAATCAAAGCATGATTGTCCTCAATTAATCCAACTAAATATCGACCTATTCATTCACATTGAATTGGTAAGGCTTTAGGTAAATCATGGATCCCATGCTTTCCATATGAAAAGTTACCCAAGACTGCTAGATATAACCTTTGTTGCACGATGGACTGCCTTACTTCTTGTTTCTTCCAATGAAGTGTATGTTCGCCATGTAGATACTCGATTGATTTTAGGGCTATATTGGCCGTATGCTGCATGAGAGCATTTAATGTGTTAGGTTTGAGCAAATTTGTGTAGTTTTCGATTGTATTTGGTGTTGTAGATGTTTGTTGGGCTTTTACAATTAGAGGAGATGATTGCCCAACCTCCACTGAAGGCTGGCAAGTGGCCGATGAGGCCATTGAAGGCGGCTTCGAGCTTTCTCTTTCTTTCTCTCTCTAGGTTTTCGCGAGAGATTCTCTCTCTCTCTCATTTGCAATTATGATCTTTTTGTTCTATGTTATTTCTTGCGGTTGCACTTAATTATAATGTCTTATTCTACACTGTTATACCTTGTATTTTAGTTAACCACGGTAGGGCCCTGACCTTTCTCGTCGCTATCCGAACGAGGTTAGGGTTGGCACTTACTGAGTACCGTTGTGGTGTACTCATGCGCTTTATGCGTATGTTTTTCATGTGCAGATATAAGTACTTCCATTCAGTCTTATCATCCTTGAGGTGAGGCGCTTCTGTAGAGACTTCGAGGTATATCTGGCGCATCCATAGACCGATGAGTCTCTTTCTATCTTTCTGTAATAGTATAGCCTTTCAATAGTTTCCTTTTTGTTAGACATTTCTAGAGTTAGAGCCTCTTATGTATCTCTTAGCTTGTGATTCATGGGGTTCCGGATTTTGGGAAGTGTTAGGTTGAGATTTCTTGTACTGTATATGCTAGGGTGCATCTTAAATATTATTTCATCTTGTTATGTTGGGTTTTATATTATTTTCTTCCACAACTTTCTTCTTCTTTGCATTTGCTAGGCTTACCTAATCGTAGAGACTAGGTACCGTCACGATTATTCACGGAGGACAAACTAGTCCTGACAATTAGTTCAAAGTTTAAACAAATAAGTTCTTTTAATAAATGTCATTAATCTTAAAATGATCAATAATATTTTTAATATTATTTTGATAGTTTATTTTATTTCTTAAATTAATTTACAGTATAATTAGCCCCATTCTATCTGAATTTTCTTTCTTTATATATATTATTGTGCCTTTTATGACATTTTAGTTATTTTTTTTTTCAAATTGTATGTTACTATAACTCAAAGAGTGATATATTTTATTCAAAATTTTAACGAGTAATAATTCAAGTATCTGCATGATTAGTACATCTAATTCAGTTGATCCTTAAATTTTCTGTCAAGCTCTAACTGTTTTTCTATCATGTTCACACAACCATCAAAAAATTTATATTTTTATTTTTTTATTATTTTTGTTTTAAAATAATTTTAAAACTTCAACTTGAAAGTACTGCATAATTTTAAAGTGTAATATTTTTTTTTGTATTTTTTTTTGTTATGGACAATTATAGGATGTTTATATTTATAAATTCAAATAGAGTAACAAATTAATTCAAAATATTTGTTAGTTAGAAAAGTAGTTTATTTTGTCTAACAATACCACTTGGCTATATGTAGTTATGCAACTTGGCTTAATGATATTATTTTTTCTCCTACTTTTAGTTATAGATGGATATTGGAAGAAACTAATATCCACTCAATTTGAATTTTTAGTTGTTTTTTATGTTAAACTAATTATAAAAGTTCAACTTGAAAGTAATCCATAATTTAAATGGGGTAATTTTTCCTTTTATTATATTTTATTATTATAGATAGTTATAAAATATTTACATTTATTAATTCAAATAAAGTAACCAACAACAACTACTAATACCCAATAAAATCCCACATGCATTCGAACCCACAATCGCCTCATTAGAAAGTCAGACGCCTTATCCATTAGGCTACGACCGCTGATAATTCAAATAAAGTAACCAATTAATTATAATTTAAAATTCAAAAGAACATCAACTTCAAAGAAATTAATAATTTTAATTGATAGTGATATATATATATATATATATATCTATATATATATATATATATCTATATATATATATATATATATATATATATATTCTCTTTAAATGGGTTTAAGGCCTCTTATCAAATATTGGGATTAGGCCACAAATGCTTTGGAGCAGCCTGTTTGACCAAAAGGGGTAAATTTTTTTGTTAAACTATTTTGGTAAATCCTAGTTTAATATAGTAACTCCCATATCTGGAATTTGTAGATATGATTAACATAAAACAATTGGGATTTTAATATATTTAATTAATATATTAAAGAGATTTTAATATATTTAATTAATATATTAAAGAGTTAAAAGAGTGTGAATGGGAAATGGAGGGAAATAAAATTTTGAGTGAAATTTTAATTTTCCTCTCCTTGGTAAATGGGCATTGTCCCATATCGGAAGAGGAAGAGGTTTTTTATGGGTATATAAGCAATTGCTCTTCTTCTAACTCTTAAAGAGTTGAGAAGAAAGCAAGCCTCGTGTCGTCGTCGTCGTCGCTCACTCGCTCGGCTCGGCTTCAGCTTCGGCTTCGGATTCGGATTCAGATTCAGATTCGGATTCGGATTTGGATTTGGATTTGGATTTGGTCAAATAAATATTAATATTAAATCCAAATTTCAGTTTTTCTGTTTTTGTAACAGAAACATAGCTACCCATCAATTTTCCCTCTTTATTTTCCCTCTTTATTATTGAGTAAATGACCATTTATGCAATGACATTTATGCTGTGGCATTTTTGCAGAAACAACCATTCTGAAGAGAGTCTTCAGATTTCAGCCCAACTTTTGGCTATAAATACAATACTATTCTACTCAGAATTTCACTACGAATTTCTGAGTTTCTCCTCCTTTCTTCTACATACTTTTAGCATCAAACAAAGCAAAAAGTAAGTGTGATTTGCTACGGAACTTTGTGTTCGCTGAAACACTGGGGTTTGCAGTACCACTACACTAGTGTGTAATTCGTTCTATCCTGGGAGGAAATAATCCATAACCTTGGGTACTAGGAGGGGATTAAATTCCTTAAGGAAACACTGTGAATTTAGTGGGCTCGAATTGGTTTCTTCATTTCTGTTTATGCATATACTTGTTTGTATTTATTTATATTTCCAGAATTATTTTACAAATACATTGTAATAACAAGCTTAAGGAATTTAGTTATATTTCTGTATTTGTTTTTACTGTTTCTGGAAGAGTAAAACCTTTGTGATTTTGTACTCTATTAAAATCTACGTGATTTTAATATTTGTGTCATTTTTTTACAGAAATGACTAACGAGAATGAGAACCAAGCTGTTCCAATGGTGACTGCTAATGCCTCAACAAGCCGAACGACTCCGGCAGTATTGGCACCGACGGAGAAACCCGAAAAATTTTTCGGGATTGATTTCAAGCGCTGGCAACAAAATATGTTCTTCTATTTGACTATTCTAAGTCTCCAGAAGTTCATCAATGAAGATGTTCCTGTGTTATCCGACGAAACTCCAGAAACTGAACGCTTTCTCGTCGTTGAGGCGTGGAAACATTCAAATTTTTTATGTAAGAATTATATTCTAAGTGGGCTGGAAGATGCTTTGTATAATGTCTACAGTGGCGTAGAAACGTCAAAGGACCTATGGACTGCGCTTGAAAAGAAATACAAAACTGAAGATGCCGGGTTGAAAAAGTTTGTTGCTGCAAAGTTTTTGGACTACAAAATGGTAGATAGCAAGTCTGTTATCACCCAAGTCCAAGAATTACAAGTGATTATTCACAATCTCCTTGCTGAAGGTATAAATCAAAATAATATTGATGTTGAAAGTAGTAACCTTAGTATTTTTACTAATAAAAATTTCATTGAAGGTCTTGTTATCAATGAAGCATTCCAAGTAGCAGCAATGATTGAGAAGTTACCTCCTTTATGGAAGGACTTCAAAAACTACTTTAAACACAAACGCAAAGAGATGTCCCTTGAAGATCTCATTGTTCGGTTGAGAATTGAAGAGGACAATAAAGCTGTTGAAAAAAGTGGCCGTGGAAACTCAACAATAATGGGAGCAAATATTGTTAAAGAGAACAAGAAGAGGAAGAAGGCTTCTGGACCAAAATACAACCCAAGCAAGAAGCGGTTCAGTGGAAACTGCTACAACTGTGGAAAACCCAGACGGAAATCTACGGATTGTCGTACTCCGAAGAAAGGCAAGACGAAGGGTCAAGCAAACATGGTTGAAAAACATAATGATGTTGATGACTTATGTGCCATGCTTTCCGAATGTAACTTGGTAGGCAATCCTAAAGAGTGGTGGATTGATTCTGGAGCCATTCGCTATGTTTGTGCTGTTAGAGAAGCGTTTGCTACTTATGCTCCTGTTGGACCCGATGAGACGATTTCTATGGGAAATACTTCAAAGGCAAATATTGAAGGATGTGGGAAGATATTTCTCAAAATGACTTCCGGCAAAGTGGTGACTTTGAACAACGTCCTTCATGTTCCCGAGATTAGGAAGAATTTGGTCTCTACTGGACTTCTTGTTAAAAATGGTTTTAAATGTGTTTTTGTTTCCGATAAGGTTGTAATAAGCAAGAACGAAATGTTTGTAGGAAAAGGTTACCTCACTGAGGGCCTTTTCAAGCTGAATGTAATGGTTGTTGAGAATAATAGTAAAATTTCAGCTTCGTCTTACTTACTTGAGTCAAATGAATTATGGCATATACGTTTGGGTCATGTCAATTATAAAACCTTACGGAAAATGATTAATTTGGAAGTATTGCCTAAATTTGAATGTGACAATCAAAATGTCAAGTATGTGTGGAATCTAAGTATGTTAAACATCCTAATAAGTCGTTTGAAAGGAATTCAAATCCTTTAGACTTAATTCACACAGATATTTGTGACATGAAGTCAATACCATCTCGCGGTGGAAAGAAGTATTTCATAACTTTAATTGATGATAGTACTCGATATTGCTATGTTTACTTACTTAATAGTAAAGATGAAGCAATAGATGCATTCAAGCAATACAAAAATGAAGTTGAAACACAACTTAACAAGAAAATCAAAATGATAAGAAGTGATAGGTGTGGTGAATATGAATTTCCTTTTGAACAAATATGTTTAGAATATGGAATTATTCATCAAACAACGGCCCCTTACACGCTCCAATCTAATGGGATTGCAGAAAGAAAGAATCGTTCATTAAAGGAGATGATGACCGCATTATTGATAAGTTCTGGTTTGCCACAGAACTTGTGGGGGGAAGTCGTACTTACGGCTAGCCGAATATTAAATCGAGTACCCCATAGCAAAACACAATCCATTCCATATGAAAAATGGAAAGGAAAGAAGCCCAACTTGAATTATTTTAAAGTGTGGGGGTGTATGACAAAAGTGCAAGTTCCTAAACCCAAAAGGGTAAAAATAGGACTGAAAACCGTTGATTGAGTTTTCATAGGATATGCAACTAATAGTAAAGCATATCGATTTCTGGTTCATAAATCAGAAAATCCCGACATTCATAATAATACGGTTATAGAATCAGATAATGCTGAGTTCTTTGAAAATATATATCCGTATAAAAAGGAATGTGAGTCGATTAGTGAAGGATCTAAACAACCTCGGGAAGAAGAAAAAGAAAGTACACTTAACCAGGAAGATCCAAGGCGTAGTAAACGTCAAAGAACGTCTACTTTATTTGGACCAAATTTTATGACTTTCTTATTGGAAAATGAGCCTCAAACATTTAAAGAAGCTATGTCTTCTTCGGAATCATTGTTATGGAAAGAGGCGGTCAATAGTGAAATAGAATCCATATTGAACAACCATACATGGGAATTGGTTGATCTTCCTCCTGGAAATAAACCGTTGGGTTCTAAATGGATCTTTAAGAGGAAAATTAAAGATGATGGCACTATTGATAAATATAAGGCAAGAGTTGTGGTCAAAGGGTATAGACAACGAGAAGGTCTTGATTATTTTGATACCTACTCTCCAGTTACAAGAATTACGTCCATACGAACGTTAGTAGCGTTAGCTGCGGTTTATGGTCTTGAAATTCATCAGATGAATGTTAAGACGACCTTCTTAAATGGAGAGTTGGAGGAAGAAATATACATGGAACAACCAGAAGGGTTTGTGGTTCCAGGTAAAGAAAAGAAGGTCTGTAGACTTGTTAAGTCCCTTTAAGGATTAAAACAAGCACCCAAACAATGGCATGCAAAATTTGACCAAACAATGTTGTCAAATGGGTTTAAGATAAATAAATGTGATAAATGTGTGTACATTAAAAATGTTCCAAATCACATAGTCATTGTTTGCCTATATGTGGATGATATGCTCATAATGAGTAATGACAATGCCAATATAAATTCTACTAAGCGTATGCTAACTAGCAAGTTTGATATGAAAGACTTGGGAGTTGCTGATTTAATTATGGGAATTAAGATCCATAAGACTTCTCAAGGTATGGCATTGTCACAATCTCATTATATCAAGACAGTACTTGAAAAATTCAAGCACTTGGGTTTTAAAGTTGCAAAGACTCCAATTGACGTGAATCTTGCATTAGCAAAGAACAAAGGCCAAAGCATATCACAATTGGATTATGCTCGTGTGTTGGGTTGCTTAATGTATATCATGAACTGTACACGACCAGATATAGCATGTGCTATAAGTAAATTGAGTCGATATACGAGCAATCCAGGTCAATCTCATTGGATGGCCATGAAACGAGTTTTGGGTACTTAGTACATACCCAGGACTTTGCTTTGCACTACAATAAATATCCCGCGGTCATTGAGGGATACTGTGATGCAAATTGGATCACCGGATCAACTGATTCCAAGTCCACAAGTGGATATGTATTCACAATTGGTGGAGGAGCGGTATCTTGGAAGTCGTCCAAACAAACTTGTATTGCCCGCTCTACAATGGAGGCTGAGTTCATAGCCTTGGATAAAGCCGGTGAAGAAGCTGAATGGCTCCGAAATTTCTTGGAAGATATTCCATTTTGGCCCAAACCCTTGGCACCAATATGCATACACTGTGATAGTCAAGCGGCAATTGGAAGGGCTGAGAGCGTTATGTATAACTGTAAATCTCGTCATATACGACGAAGATATAAAACCGTTAGACAATTACTCTCTAGAGGAATTATCACGATTGATTATGTAAAGTCAAGTGATAATGTGGCGTATCCACTTACAAAAGGCCTAACTAGAGATGTAGTTGAGAAATCATCAAGGGGAATGGGAGTATGGCCGAGAACAAGTCATAGTGGCGGTAACTCTACCTAGAAGACCGGAGATCCCAAGATCTAGGTTCAAGGAGATCAAACAAAGTCATTTATGACGGTTCAACATTGTCAAATAAACTTTTGGTCCATTCTCTTATAAGACAATGTTCCAGTACCAAGGATAAAACATTAAGGCTTTTTAATGATTTCTAAATTTGATACGGGGTATATCAAATAGTGTATCTACGGGATGACACGTTTAGGAATCACCTATGTAAGTGTGAAGTGTTAGCCGCTTCAAGGAGAATTTTGTAAGGCCGGTTCTCTACGCACTTATGAAACCAGGCGGTGTTCATGGCTGAAACGAACACAACAATGAGAACCAAAGACGGTTAAGGGTTTGTTGTGTGATTTGTGGTTGTCTAGGTATACACCAAAGTTCGACGATTCAAAGATATCAAATCTACCGATTGATCGAGTATATCCGACATAAGTTCTCTACGGAAAGTTCAAAGGGAAACCTACTTATCCAGATGCAATTAATACTTACTTGCGAATCACACAGTTTTTCATGCATACTTCCGTGATATAGCCATTCCCCATTCATTTGGGGGATTGTTGGGATTTTAATATATTTAATTAATATATTAAAGAGATTTTAATATATTTAATTAATATATTAAATAGTTAAAAGAGGGTGAATGGGAAATGGAGGAAAATGAAATTTTGAGTGAAATTTTAATTTTCCTCTCCTTGGTAAATGGGCATTGTCCCATATCGGAAGAGGAAGAGGTTTTTTATGGGTATATAAGCAATTGCTCTTCTTCTAGCTCTTAAAGAGTTGAGAAGAAAGCAAGCCTCGCGCCGTCGCCATCGTCGTCGCTCGCTCGGCTCGGCTCGGCTTCGGCTACGGCTACGGCTACGACAACGGCAACGCCTTCGGCTTCGACTTCGGATTCGGATTTGGATTTGGATTTGGATTTGGATTTGGTCAAATGATCGATGGATTGATTAACTTTTTGGACCAAATTTATTTGTTCATAGTAAAATATTAACAGAAATGTTATTAAATATGTATTTTAATAATAGAATATTAATATTAAATAAATATTAATATAAAATCCAAATTTTAGTTTTTCTGTTTTTGTAAAAGAAACATAACTACCCATCAATTTTTCCTCTTTATTATTGAGTAAATGGCCATTTATGCAATGGCATTTATGCTGTGGCGGTTTTGCAGAAACAGCCATTCTGAAGGGACTCTTCAGATTTCAGCCCAACTTTTGGCTATAAATACAATACTATTCTGCTCAGAATTTCACTACGAATTTCTGAGTTTCTCCTCTTTTCTTCTGCATACTTTTAGCATCAAACAAGGCAAAAAGTAAGTGTGATTTGCTACCGAACTTTGTGTTCGCTGAAACACTGGGGTTTGCAGTACCACTACACCAGTGTGTAATTCGTTCTATCCTGGGAGGAAATAATCCATAACATCGGATACTAGGAGGGGATTAAATTCCTTAAGGAAACACTGTGAATTCAGTGGGCTCGAATTGATTTCTTCATTTCTGTTTATGCATATACTTGTTTGTATTTATTTATATTTCCAGAATTATTTTACAAATACATTGTAATAACAAAAACTGCACATAAAGCTATTTAACGTCAATGGGGTGTTTAATTGTATTATTATGAATGTGTAAGATAGTAATGACAAGCAATAAATATATTAAATGACAATAAATATAAATAGAAAGAATGATTCACCCAAATATTCAATGAGGTAGATGTTTTCCCTATCGCAATGATGCGAGATAAACAAATCGTGAGAATATAAAAAACTTTCTTGGAACTGATGTGAGAAAGCTTGGGACCAACAACAAATAGAATCTTTTTGAAAGAAAATATGTGTAATTTTCTTGTCAGACAACTTTTTAAGAGAGAGCTTATCATATATAGTATTACATACCTCTTTCTTCTCTCTATTCCTACTAATATGGGATATATGCCTTACCTAACAAAAGGAACAAGTTTAGAGAATATTCCGTAAAATATCTTGTTACTAAACTAGCTATTTAGGCTGATCTGAGTGCACGACCTCGGCCCTAACTACTCAGCTCGCTAATATGCTGCTTCTTAAGCTTGACCTCGGTCTAATCGGCTCTTAGTTATCCTTTCTGTTAGACAAGATTTCCTTGGTCAGATTTTAACCCATACACTGCCTTACTTGCACTAAAACCCAAGTCTTCACATCCACATTTCTCCAGCCGCAATTCAATAAGTAAGCAAAATCAACACATGATTAGAATCATCCCCTTTATTTTATGTAAGGCATTAAAGCCAAGCAAGTAGTAATTAGAAAGAAGTAACAGCTACCTATAATAACAGTAGTAGAAGCGGAAAGAAAAAAGAAAAGATTTAGGAGTTATCCTATTTCGCATATCAAGTATTTTGACACATTTTTAAAATATTAGAAAAAGATCTTATTGGTTTTTACCAGAAAAAGAAACATACCAGACTAATGAAGAATTTAGAATTGTTCTTCTACAAAACCTTCCTAAAGGGGTTAGTGAGGAGAGATATTGGGAAAAGGGAAAAAAAGGTAAAGGGACTGAAAATATCTAAGGGCCATTCCATAATAAACTACTACTATTATTATTTTCAAACCTATATTATATTGATCAACCTGTGACCTAACAGCTCCTTTTTCCATCTCTCTCTCCTCCCTCTTGACCTCCATTAATTAGAACATATTTCCATCTCCTTCTCCTTCTCTTCCATATCTAAATCCAATCTTTCTGTCTTTACAAACTGTTCTTGGAGCTATTATATCTCTCTTTATCCCCCATTTTTTTTTGGAAAATAAATGTTTTTTTTTTTAATCATTCCTTTTTCTTCATTTTTCCATCTAAATCTTGATTCTCCTCACTTCCAACTCTTCCTCGCAAACCCTAACTCCTTAAACCACACCAAGTCAACAAATCTCCAAAGATATATGTTATAGCATCACTCCCTTCTCAACTTAATTTATCCTCATTTGTTATTTTCTCTATCAAAGCTTATTATTCTTTTAATTTTTCTGTCCCTTGTTTCTTCAAGATTTTAAGTATGGATCCTAATTTTGCTCAAATAAAAGAAGAGTTTCCTGGATCTAGTGAGGCTTCTTCTTTTATGTGGATTCCTCAACCAATGGAGGGGCTTCATGAGAATGGGCCTCCACCATTTCTAACAAAGACTTATGAACTAGTAGATGATGCAAACACTAATGATATTGTTTCATGGAGTAGAGGTAATAACAGTTTCATTGTTTGGGATCCTCAAACCTTTGCCATGAATCTTCTTCCAAGGTATTTCAAGCATAGCAATTTCTCAAGCTTTGTCAGGCAGCTCAATACTTATGTAAGCATTATTTTCTCCAACCAACTCAAATAGTATATAGGGTTATATATAGTTATATAGTGTATGGAGCCGAAAAAGTTTTAAGACTTATATATGGTTCTCCATACTGATCCAAATAGTTGTTGATATTAGTTTAGTGCTTTAGAAGTTTGTTATATATGATTAACGCTCATATTCGTGAAGTTTCTGTGGAATACAACTTGCACAGTTGCACTAGATTTGTTTCCTTTAGTGGCAACTTGCACTAGATTTGTTTAGAATATTATTTATTATTGGCAGCTCAATCACTAAGAAAGGGAAGTGTATCTTCGGTTACAAAACAAAAATTAAATATTCAGTTTCCTATGAGTATTTAACATTACAATATCAGCCAATTCATATTACCCTTCTGTCCAACTACATTTCATTAGTGTATGTTGTTCTTTTGTATCAGTAGCAATTTTTGTATGAGTTTCTTGACTATTATTTCTACAGGTCTTCTAAACTTCCAGACTAGCTACTGAGTGCACACAAGATAATTTGATTTTGAGTTCTTTAACTATTATACAGGGAAGAACTTTTATACTATCACGAACGTCAACTAAAAGATAACTATGCTAAATTGTCCGTACTAAAAAGTATATTTAGGTAGTCAACAATAAATCCCAATATATTAATATAAAAGTTATTTACATATATTGTAAAAAATAAAATCTCAATATTGTTGATTTTCTCATGATCCTTTAATTTTTTTTTTCTTTTCCTCCCTAATGGAAGAGTACTAGCAATGTGAATTATAATGCAGGGATTTAGGAAGGTTAATCCAGATCAATGGGAGTTTGCTAATGAAGGTTTCTTGAGGGGGCAAAGGCATCTCTTGAAAGGAATTAGGAGGAGAAAGACAAGTAATTTCCATCCTGGCCAAGCTTCAAATCAAGGTATAGACTCTTATATTGAATTGGGAAAGCTTGAAATAGATGGAGAAATTGATCGATTAAGGCGCGAGAAACAGGTTTTGTTGATGGAACTAGTGAAGCTTAAACAACAGCAGCAAACTACTAAAACATACATTAAAGCAATGGAAGAAAAGCTTAAAAGGACAGAACAAAAACAACAACAAATGATGAATTTCATGGCTAAAGCAATACAAAATCCAAGATTTTTGGAGCAGATGATGCAGCAAAAGGAAAGAATGAAAGAAAAAATAGAGGATGAAATTAAGAAGAAGACAAGGAGGCCAATTGATCAAGGTCCTAGTAGTAATGTTGGAGTTATAGAATTAGGTCATGGTGTGAATGATGAAAATCATAATATAAAGCAAGAACCTCAAGAATATGATGGTGAAATTTTTGATGATTTTGAATTAGAGAGACTTGTGAGTATGAAAGAACAAAATGGGAACACAATCAGTATTGAAGACTACACCATTGAGAAAGAAGATATAGGAGAATTAGAAAGTGAGAATAAAGCAATTGATGAAGGATTTTGGGATGATTTGTTTGATGAAAATTTTGAAGAGGATATTTCTTTACTTGGTATTGAAGAATAAGATGAAGATGTGGATGTTTTGGCTCATTTTTAGGTTCTACACCAAAGTAAAGAGCTTGATATAGTTATTTCTGGTTATGTTATGACTTGACTGTCCACCACTATTACTATTCCATTCTCTTCTTTCATAATTTGGCTTGAATTTTATTTATATACACTGACAGTATAAATAATATTCGCATTGTTAATGTAATTTAACCTATTGTGACAAAATCTTATTCCATGATTTCGACGGCCAAATTCTATTTTCTTTGTCTTATATTATGTGTCATTATTTTTTTATTCACGCCGCTTAAGAAAATTTAGTTAGGATGGGATTGTCACTGCTTTACCCTTATTCATGTCTTAATATTTAATCTTTCTTCTTTAAATATTTTCTCAATTTATGTGTTATCTCTTTAAAAAACGGTATTCATATTTTTACTAAGTGTGAATTCAATTGATTTTCGTTATAAAATATATGAAGAGATACTTCAGATAAAATTAACAAATCAAAAAAATTAACTCTTTCAACAGATATTGCATGAAATGGAATTCATCTTTCTGTTAAAATATTTCCAAATGAGTGATTTAAAAATTTTCCAACTAGAACTATTCTGGAGGCAAACATTTCAACTTGAAAGATACTTTACTCCCATTTGAAAATTTAACATTTCCCACCCACAATTTCCTAGAAAAAAGGATGATGCACTCCCTTCTCCATTTTGTTTATATATTCTTTTATTATCATGTATTCTAGCAGAATTTTGGTTTGAATAGACTTTATAAAGACTTTCGGTATTTACAGTATTGATTGCATTAGTGTAAACATGTATAAAGTGTTTAAGATAACAAGGTTGACTTCTTGGTTTTTGATTGAAATTATCCATAATTAAGGTGTTAATTTGTAGTCTTCTAGAATAATTATTATTAAGAATAAGAAAAAAAAAATATAATCAATTTTATTTTGTACTTTTAAAATAACAAATAATTTGAGATAATTATTTTTAATAATCACAACCTTAATATGAGATAGAGGGAGTACTTAATATAGAACTACAAGATAGATGCTAATTGGGAAGCTGCCAGTTCTTTTGCATCAAAAAAGCAACTCTAGCTACAAGTGTACGAATAATTATGCTCATCAACATATTTTTCCCTAATTAGGATCTCAACTTTTTTATGATCAGATTCTTCTAACCGATGGAATTGTAATTAGGTAGCTTTCTGCGATGATCCAAAGGATAATCACTCGTTTTGAAAGTAATTTATTTTTTTTGAAGTCTTAAATCCCTCATTTTGTGTTACATGAAATCTAAAGAAAAGAAAGGAAATTAGATTTTAAAAATTGATTAAAGTTGACTTTAGTCGATATTATTGATAAACAGACTCGGAACCATGATCCAATGATCTCGTAGAGTCCGTAATAAAATATGAGACTTGGGGGTATGCCCGCAATCAAATTCCAATGTCCCAAACCCGAGAAATGAATTTTTGGAGAAACTTGTTTGCCGGAAGATATAAAGGTTTTTAGAAGTCAATTGATATATTTTCTTGATGGTATCGGGCCCACATCTTGGTTCCAGAGCCCAATACAAGTTTAAAATAATAATTAAGTTGAATCTATATAATTTTGTAAAGATAGGAATTGATTTGGTATAAAACAGACTTATAGTTGAGAAAATATTAATTTGAATGTTCTTAAGTGATTTCATGTATTTGAGGTTTATTTCAAAGTTGTTGATGTTATTTGATGATTTAATAGTACGAGCAAGTCCGTATGATATTTGTGGACAGGTGTTCATGTTTGATTTGGAGCCCCGAGGGCTCCGATGAATTTTGGATAGACCACAGAGTGAAATTGGACTTAGCAAAGATTGCTGGTATCTAGTATTTTTGCCCAGACCTCTGATCTCGCAATTGCGAGAGCAGGCTTCTCAATTGCGAAGTCCTTAGGCATGAGAATTGCGACCCAGGCGTCGCAAATGCGAACCAAGCCTGGGCAGGTATTGATCGCAAATGCGACCCTGTTGATAGCAAATGCGAAAAGGGAAGATTCACAAATACGATTAATTCTTTGCAAATACGAAGAAAACTGGCTCCATAGGAGTTCACATTTGCGAACTCTGGTCCCAATTACGACAACCGGGACATGCTAAATGAAATTTTGATGGAATTTTTTCCCATTTTCCCAACTCTTCAAACCCTAAAATATCTTGGGTGATTTTTCAAAGGTACATACTCTTCCAAATCATTAATAAGTCATTTTAAACTCATTTCTTTCTATCTAATCCATCTTTTTACATTATTTCATTTCAAAATCAAGGAGTTTTCATGGGAAATTGGGTGATATTGGGTAGAACTTGAGATTTTTGAATTTTGGGAATTTGAACCTCAATTTGATGTCCAATTTAAAAAAAAATTATATACTTGAGTTCGTGAGTGAATGGGTGATCGGTTTTTGGTTCGAACTCGAATTTTTACCATGTGGACCCGGGGTCAATTTATGATTTTTGAAAAAATTATTAGAAACCCTATTTTCATGTATTAGAATTGAGTCATGTAGCATTACTAGATATCGTTAAGTAAATTGTAACTAGATACAAGCAAATTGGAAGTGGAAACGAGGGTTCAAGCATTAGTTGAGGTTTATTAATTGTGTTGGTGGCATTGAGGTAAGTGTTTGGTCTAACCTTAGGGAATAGGATTCGTGGTTTTATTTTCTATGTGTTAAATGTTGAATACGACGTATAAGTGTGGTGATGAGTACCTGTACGTTGGTGTCGAGCATGCCTGTGAGTCTTATACTATTAATGGCGCGACTTTGTTATGTGTTAGCCATGCTTAATATGATGATTATTACTGTTGAACAAGGCTTATGGATGTATTCTTGGTAATTGAACATTGTAGAGCATTGCCTCAAGTCGAGATTAGTGTTGAGAAGTGAGTGTGGAAATGAAAAGTGGTTTATAAATTGTTTTTCTTGGCGAGATTATTGTTCATGATATTGTTTCCCTTATTGGGATGTTATTGCGTATAATTTTTTTTTTTTGAGATATTATTGTTATACTATTGTTCCCTTGCCAGGATTCTATTGTGATTTTATTGATTCCCTTGCCCGAATTACTTGTGATTGTTGCTTGGGTAAGGATGAGTGAAAAGCACGAAGGGTAATGTCATGCATAATATTTGTGAGTGAGTGTTAATGCACGAAAGGTGATGTTGTACCGATATATAAAATGTAAAAGCACAAAGGGTGATGTTGTGCCATGATATGAGTGATAATGCACGAACGATAATGTCGTGCCATGATTATGTGATATAAAAGCACGAAGGATGATGTCATGCCAAATATATTAATCCTTATGGCGAGAACGAGATTAAAAACACGAAAAGTAATTCCATGCACTTGTTATTGTTTTCCTTATTCCCGCTTATAGTAGGATTTTGGTGTTTCTTATGCTTCTTTATTGTTATTTTGTTTGTATATGATATTTCTCACAATATGTTTTTTCCTTCCCATCTTTACCTGCTAGTTTCTGTTGTCATTAGTTGTCGTATATGATATAACTGTACAGGTTAATTTGGTTGCCTTGTCCTAGCCCCGTCATTACTTCGTCAAGGTTAGGCTCGATACTTACCAGCACATGGGGTCGGTTGTGTTGATAGTACACTCTACACTGTATGTAAATCTCGATGTTGGAACTTTTGGTCCACAGTCAGATTGCTGTCTTCAGTCCAGCGGTAGATACTCGAGGTAGTCTTGCAGATGTCCTCGGGCCTAGGCGTCCCCTTCTATCTTTTCATTCTATTTTTATGTAGTTGAGAGACAAATTTGTATTTTTCCATTCAGATCACTGGTTGTAGTATTCGTATAAAGTCTGTGATATTATGAATCCAATTCTGGCTCAAGTTGTACTATGGATTTCCGCATTACTATTTAGTGATATTATCGGATTTCGTTTTCCGCATTTATCTTATTATATTATGGTTATTCCGATGTTGATCACATGTTAAATTGAAATGTTAAAGAAGTTAGGAAAAATGGTGTTAAGATTTGTAACTCTCGACTTGCCAATCTTTGACGAGTAGAAGACATCACAACTCCCGAGGACGAGAAATCCGGGTCAGTGACACTTTCACATCTTGGAAGGCCCATATTACGTTCTTAGTGTTGAAGTAGTATTGCAACTTTGTCCCCAATTTGGTATTACGTTTCAATAATCTTCCTGTTTAAACATTTTTATTGACCAAAATGATAGTTCGTTAAATAGTTTTTGAGGTGATGCAAGTTTTAGATGGTTCATATATGAGAAAATGGTTCATGTGAATATAATGAATTTGATTATTATAGATTATAGTCATAAAAAAATGAGCTATTTATTATGTTGAGCTAATTTATTAATATTATATATATGTCTAGAATCTGTGTAAGACCTTATTGTTTGGATACACATTCAGAACCATTGCTATGCACTGATCCATATCTTTATTTTTGTGACTGAAATTCACGTGCAATTTCTTGCATAGCATAAACTTGAGGATTTTGAAGTGCTTGGAACTTGAAATGAATAGGCATAATTCCATTACCCATCCATATATGTTATTTTCCCTTAACCTTCATGAAAATACTCTTTATTCTTATAAGTTTCGTGCATCTTTGGTTATGGAAAAGTACCATTCATTCTTTCTATATATCCATGACTTTACCATTAATTAACTAGGTGAGCCTAAGATAGGTCTATTATCGTACAACATATGCATCCTATTCATTATATTTCTCTACATATTTAGCTTTTCTTTTGAGAGTTAGAAGTAGTGTAGTCAATGTTTCTTTGGCAGTAATATGCAGTCTTGATTTCCAATAAAGACTTCGAGTTCAATGTTAGATTGATGTTTAGCTATGAATGAAAAGATATAGAAAGTGAAGATTTTCTTGAATTTGTACCTAATGAAATATCTCTGATACAGTTGAATATTGAAGGATTATAAAATAGACTAATATAGTTGACGGTGCGTACGAAAATCAGAAATAGGAAATGTAAGCAAAATAAGAAAAGGGTAAACCAACACAACTACGGGTTAACTAGGTATAAAGAGGCAATTCATCAAATGTTTTATGTTTCTAAAAATGAGACAGTGATAAAATATCACCTTTATGTTGATAATATCTGTGGGATATATATATATATATATATATATATATATATATATATATATATATATATATATATATATATATATATATATATATATATATATATATATATATATATATATATATCTTCAGCAGCGTTTAGATTTCAATCTCTGATGCAAATTCAGATGGATTTATTCAGAGACATACTGCCTTTCAGAAATCTGCATATTATAAGTTAGTTAAACGCCGAAATGCACTGCTGACCTAAGGATATTTCTATACGTGCAACTATTCAAGAATGCCTTAGTGTCCCTATATCTTTCTTTTTTTAAACTTTAATTTAATAAAATGGGAGTACAAAGCCACCCTAAACATAAGCCTATGGCCAATGAATTTGAACTTAGTAAAGCTTCAGTTATTGCCATTGAATTCACTTTGTTAAAACTCAGGCTTACCGAGTTACGTTGCGGTACGTACATATCTAATTGCCCAAAAGCCCATCCCAGAATTGGAAGGACACCTCAAAAAATAATTATATCATAGAATCGGCAAGATTATTGTTTTCTATTTAAAACTAGTAGGTGAACGAAGGCAAATTTGTGTTAAACTACACGAACTTTTCTTATATCGTAAGATTAAATAAATAAGGTTAAGATGAGAAGATGTATTTCAATGAATCCACATCTGCTCCCGCGTGCCTTGGCTTGTGATAAAGCCGAATTTGATATAAGACAATTAGTTTAGCACACATGTTTGCACGAGCAGAGACAAACAAACACAAAAAGGTCATCCTTATTGCGGCTTTCCTCGAAATCTGTAAATGTTTACTATTTTTAGATGTGGTTTCAACATTACGCATGTTCTTCACTTACTTGTTCCTGCTTTCTTCCTTACCAAGCACTTCCTCTGGTTTACAGCGTTCAAATTTTTAATAAGTAAATTGAATATTTATTGTGAACCGGAAAAAATATTTTTTTTCCGTGATTAATTTCTCTGGCTCTTCCTAGCTTCAAATGACAAGTGGAACTGAAATAAAATGACAAATGGAACCTAAAGACTTCAGGAGTTAGGTTTAGGATAATATATACTCCTATATATATAGTTGCCTTGTGTTAGGTGAAGTTAATTAGGTTTTTTATTGCCTAGTGTTAGGCTCCGTGCTATATACGGATAATTTAACATGATATTAATTTTATAAAATTATGATCTAATATAATATACTATTCGAATAGAAATTAGTTGTTATTTTATTATTTAATATAGTATACAGAAATAAAATAAAATTTATATAAAATCAAAGGATATACATGATATAGTAATTAAATAAATTATTTGTTCCTTATTTGTATTTACTGATGTGACCTTTTATTAACTTGTTGATTGGCTTAATATTTGATATTACTTCTCTTTTAATATACTATAAATATATTTTCTTACTCAAAAAATATTTTTAGTTGTTTTAAACTTATGTTACACTGTTCAAATTCTTTTTGTTGTCGAAATTTATCAATAATAATAAGTATTTGTGTCTGTGTATATAATTAATATCCTAATAGTATCTCTATATTTTTTATTATTATAAAATTATGAATTCTATTTATTAATTAAATTTCCTACAATAGAAATTTCGAAACGACCCGAACAATCGTTTTGAGAATTTGCACATCGCTCGATAGTTTGGGGGGAACAAGTAGCTCCGTATGATATATTAGGACTTGTGTGCAAAATTTGAGTTCATTCCGAGTTGATTTGATATGTTTCGGCGAGAGTTTTTGGAAGTCAAAAGTTCGTTAAGTTTAATTTGAGGTACGTTTCTTCGTTTTGATGTTGTTATGCATGATTTAAGGCTTCGAGTAGGTCCGTAATTTTTCATGGGACTTATTGATATGTTCGTATGGGCTCCGAGGGGTTCGGGTGAGTTTCAGATATGTACTGTATTGATAGCATTAGTGTAAACATGTGTAAATTGTCTAAGATAACAAGGTTACTTCTTGGTTTTTGATTAAAATTATCCATAATTAAGGTGTTAATTTGAAATCTTCTAGGATAATTAATACTAAGAATAAAAAATATATAATTAGCTTTACTTTGAACTTTTAAAATAACAAATAATTTGAGATAACTATTTTTAATAATCATGACCGTTAATAAGATACAAAGGGAATATTACTTAATGTAGAACTACAAGTTAGATGCTAATTGGGAGGATGCCAATTCTGTTGTAGGAAAAAAGCAACTCTACAAATGTATGAATAATTATGCTCATCAAGATATATTCCCCTAATTGGGATCTCAACTATTTTATGATATGATCCTTCTACCTGATGGAACTATAATTAGTAGCTTTCTGTGATGACCCAAAGGGCCATCACTCGTTTTGAAAGCAAACTCTGTGTTCTGAGGCCTTAAAACCTATTTTTGTCTCAGTTTGATTTGCGTGCGCAGTTCGTGCACGTTTCCAAAAAACTTTTATGTGAAATCTAAGTAAAATAAGCAAACTAGTTTTTAAAAATTCATTAAAGTTGACTTTGGTCAACGTTCTTGGTAAATGAATGCGGACCCGTGATCTGGCAGTCTCGTAAGGTCCGTAATGAAATATGGGACTTGAGAGTATGCCCGTAATAGAATTTCGAGGTCCCAAACTCAAGAAATGAATTATTAAAGAAACTTGTTTGATGAAAAATATAAAGGTTTTAAGAAGTGAATAGATGCATTTTCTTGATGCTATTGAGCCTGTATCTTGTTTTCGGGGTCTGGTACAAGTTTAAAATAATAATTAAGTTGAATCTACAAAATATGGTATAGATCCGAATTGATTTGGTGTAAAACGGACTTAGAGTTGAGAAAATAGTAATTTCAATGTTCTTGAGTGATTTCATGAATTTGTGGTTTAATGCATAGTTGTTAATGTTATTTTGGTGATTTTATCATACGAGCAAGTTCGTATGATATTTTTTGACATGCGTGCATATTTGTTTTGGAGCACCGAGGGCGCGAGTGAGTTTTGAATAGGACACAGAGTGAAATTGGACTTAGAAAAGATTGCTGATATTTGATATTTTTGCCCAGGCCTCTGATATCGGAATTGAGAGACCATGCTTGGAAATTGTGAGACCAGGCTTTGCTATTGCGAAGTCCTCAGGCATGGGAATTGCGACCCAGGCATCGCAAATGCAAACCGAGCCCGGGCAGGCCTTAATAGCAAATGCGACCCTGTTGATCGCAAATGCGAACCTGTTGATCTCAAATGCGAAAAGGGCAGAGTCTAAATTGCGACAAATTCTTTGCAAATGCGAAGACAATAGGTTCCATAAGGGTTCGCAATTGTGAAACCTGGTCGCAATTGCGACAACTGAGACCTACTAAATGAAATTTGGATGGGGTTTTCCCCCATTTTCCAAACTCCTCAAACCCTAAAACAGCTTGGACCTTTTTTCAAAGGCACATACTCTTCCAAATTGTTAGTAAGTCATTTTTAACTCATTTCATTCAATCTAATCCATCTTTATATATGATTTCATTTCAAAATCAAGGATTTTTCGCAGGAAATTTGGTGATTTTGGGTATAACTTAGGAGTTTCGAATTTTGGTGATCTGGACCACGATTTGAGATCCGATTTTAAAATAAACTATATACTTGAGTTCATGAGTGAATGAGAGATCAGGTTTTGGTTTGAACCTCGGATTTTGACCATGTGAGCGCATGGTCAATTTTTGACTTTTGGGGAAATCATTAGAAAAAACTATTTTCATGCATTAGAATTTATTTAGTAGTGAGGCAAATGATTGGTCCAACCTTAGCTTGATGGAATAGGAGTCTTGGTCTGATCTGCTATATGTTAATTGTTGAGTACTACGTATATGTGTGGTGACGAGTACCTATACGTTGCGTCAAGCATGCCTGTGAGTTTTATACTATGAATATCGTGCAATTTGATTTGAGGTACATTTCCTCATTTCAATGTTGTTTTGCGTGATTTAAGGCTTCGAGTAGGATCATGTTTTTTCATGGGACATGTTGGTATTTTTGTATGGGCTCCGAGGGGCTCGGATGAGTTTCAGATAGGTTTGGGTATGTTGCACTCATTTTTCGACGTCATTTCTTCAACCATAAATGGTACCACATTAAACAAATGAGCCCTTATTTCTGTTTTGATTGAAGCATTAGATCCGTATCGTAATTAAGGAGCCATAGCAAAATCGGCAAATTTGGATATCATATGAGGATTTTATGGTCATTTTGCTAAGAATTGGGATGTCATGTTTTTCAGATTAATTACGAAATAGCCTCTGACTTCCAATTTAAAAATCTATAATATTTTCGAATGTTGAAACCAATATATCTCCTTCATTATAAGGTCAAATGAAGTGATTCAAAAGCCTAACTTTAATGAAGATTCACAAGGAATCCAGTAGAGGCATCGAAAGCGAGTTCCAAAATTATTTGGCAAGCACAACGAGGCAGAATAGCTGGGAAAAAAAATACTTAATAACGAAAGTTTGTTCATTTGGTCATATCTTGAGCCGGGAGCTCGAATTTGGAGAATTTTTGGAAGTGATATTCACTCTATGAATTGGGATAAGTGTTCTATACTTGATTTGATTATATTTCATAAATCCATTTTCGTTTTAGGCATTTAATTGATGATATCAGAGTGAAATTTAGGGGTTTTGTCTAAAATTTAATAAAGTGAGTTTTTGAATTTTGAATATCGATAAAGAGTCACATTTGAGTGAAACTAGTATGGTTTGACTCGTAATTGAATGACCGTTTGGATTTTGTAAATATTGTCGGGTTTCAAGGTATGAGCCATGGGAGTCGACTTTTGTTGACTTTTTACTAACTGTATAAGGATCATATCATTATTAATTGAAATTATTTTCTCTTGCATTGTTTGATGTATTTAAGTCTTCCTTAGCTAGATTGGATCGAGCGATGGTGAATTTATAAAGAATAATCTATATTGAGTATTGAGTTTGCCGAATTGAGGTAAGTATCTTGCCTAACTTTATGTGTAGAAAATCACCCCTTAGGAATTGATTCAGTTTTGGTATCTCGATATACAAAAGCTGTGTACGCAAAGTGACGAATGGATGCAAAAATTTATTTGCGGTGTTGACCGGTTAGATTATCTAGTGTTTTTCCACGCCTTTGATCAAATTATCATAATATGTGGTATTTTGTTGTTACGCTACACTTATATGCTCTATATGATGTTGATAGCATTTATTTATCTCTTGCTCATTGTTGGCCTTATTTGCCTCGTGTCAAGACCCAAATTCCATACGAGGTTGTGATGGCACCTCTCGTGAAGACAAGGCCAGCCAACGACCCCGAAACCCTCTTTTATCAGCTATTAACATAAAGAAATAGAAATATTACTTAGTAATATTTAACTATTAATTTCATCCCAATACAACCCGACCGGGGTATCACAAGTCACGAGCATCTAATAAGTAAAGGCGCTACTACTGGCTGACAATGTATAGATAAATACAAAAATAAAGCTGGAATACAAAGATGCAGTACCGTGCCGCGAATGCTAGCGGTCACCTGGCTCAATTACCACCATAAGGTCTTCAACCCTGCTAATAACCCGCTAACGGGTGAACAATACCTACAACTGCACGCAAGGTGTAGGGAGTAAAGCGAGTACTTCTAACTCAGTGGTAATAAAAGAGAAGAATAACTGAGCGATAAGAAAACACGTATGGGCACACCAAAATACTATACAAGACAGTAAAATTCCTTTGTGAAAAGCCGAAATACTGGAAAAAATCCTTTAGAAAATCTCAAGATCAGTTAAAGTATTACTTTTGAAATTCTCTTTTACAAATATCTCTTTTTCTTTTTCAACAGCCAGCATATAAGGCTAAATCATATAGAGCAAGTCGTCTCACAAGTTTGCCCCATGGGCACAACACTCCTCAACATGTAATACCAGGGTATCTGGTCAACAAGGCAAGAAACAGTATGCATGCCAATGATATATGAATGCTAATGTCATGCCACGTAATACAAACAGGAGTGAATGTAATGCAATGCATATGACCGCTATTGCGTGCAGTCCGATCCATTTGGGTACTCGCGCTCACTGTGGGGGTTCAAATTTTGGAGGGGCTCCTACAGCCCAAGCGCAATAATACTACATCGTGCAGTTCGATCCATATACTACTGCAGCGTGCAGTCCGATCTATATACTACTGCGGTGTGCAATCCGATCCATATACTACTGTGGTGTGCAGTCTGATCCATATACTAATGTGGCGTGTAGTCCGATCCATGCAATATGCTACTGCGGCATGCAGTCCGATCAATATACTATTGCGGCGTGCAGTCCGATCCATGCAATATGCTACTGCGGCGTGCAGTCCGATCCGTGCATGTATATACATATGCACACATATCACTCGAGGCCTGAAAACCTCCTCACATTACTTGTCATGATCTCACATATGGACCTCGGCCCCAATCAGTCAAACAAAATAATCAAAAAAAGCCACTCGGGCATCAATAAAACAATGATACTCAGCTCAAATGATAGTTCAAATATCAGTTAAAACTCCTAGTTTGAGTAAAATATAGCTGATTTCAAAAGCAGTGAAAATCACACACACTGAGTTCAAATAGTATTTCAAACAGTGAGGGAAAACAGTGATGATAGTTCATAAAGAGTTTCAATAATCGGCAATAAGCACCAAGTATGGCAATGAGCCCAATTCATAATGATAACAATAATACATTTGCAAATACGCGGTAAAAACCAACAATCGGGGCGGACCAAGTCACGATCCCCAAAGGTGCTCTACCCCACGCTCAGGTCCAGCGTGTAAGTCACCTCAATACAACACTAAGATGTGCAACTCCGGGGGTTTTAAACCCTTAGGATATCATTCCCAAGTATTACTCACCTCGAACCGGCGAAAACTCAAGCCAGTGATGCCTTTGCTCCTCAAACAGGCCTTCATGCGCGTCGAAACTAGCCAAAATTAGAACAAATATATCATAATAGGCTAAAGGAACATAACACAATCGAAATAACTCGAATTACACCCAAAAACACGAAGTTGCCAAAACCTGAGCCCCGAGCCTACTTCTCAAAAAATTATAAAATTTACATTTTTTGAATCCCCGTCTCGCCACGAGTCCATACATTTAAAATTTATCAAAATCGGAGTCCATTTGCCCATTCAAATCATCAATTTTTTTATTTCTTAGGCTTAGAGCAAAATCCTCCATTTTTACACCTTAATTCCTCCATTTTCATAGATTAAATCCATGTTTTATCAATATAATAACATAACTTGGGTCCAAGAGTCCTTACACATGTCTGCTTGTTTCTTAACTAGCATGTTCTTTATATCCTGTTTTAACTATTTACCCCATAACAGACTGTTGATTGATGATTTCCATGCTCCCAGCCTCTGTTGCCCTTCATATATGATTATTTTATTGGTAATCTGATCCCACCATAACATTTTGTTGTTTAATACCTGTCAATATACCAACCTAGTAACAACCAGTAAACTAAGTTGAATATAGGCAATGTGAAACCTTGCTTGAAGTTGTTGTGATCATGTTTCTATCTATTATAAGTTGAAAGCGAAGTCGATAGTCCTCGTATTGGTAATTATTATACGCTAAAAGTCTATATAAGATATAGAAGGCAAAATATGATAAAATAAATAAAATAAAGAAAAAGAAGAAGGCCCTCTATATTATTATTAATTAAGGCTGTGTAAGGGTGTGTCTATTTTCTTTCTCTTAACTCAGAAGTTCTTTTTTTTTTAGTAAGATAGTAGTGGATGTTTGATTGCTAGATTTTTTTTGTTTTTGAATTTAAGTGTTGAAATGACTATATATTCTCTTATTTACCTTTTGAAAATCCAAAATTGTGCTCTTAAAATAACCTCTTATTTTCAACTACTACTCTAGGAACATCTTGGGTAATGCCCCTCCAGTATGAGCACTGCCTAGGAGTCCATGAGACTCCTTTTGTAACGACCCGACCGGTCGTTTTAGAAAATTACGCCCCAATCCCTAATTTAACTGTTCCCCTAAGTTCATTTCTGCTATTGTGGTTTGCCGGGAGAGTCGGTTCTGAAAATTTGAGCATTTTGGGACACTTAGTCTCTAAATAAGAGCTTTGAAGCTAGAAAATGGCCCGTAGCCGGAACAGTGTTAAGACGATCTCGGAACGGAAATCCGATGGTTCCATTAGCTCCGTTAGGTGATTTCGAGGTTGGGAGCGCGTTCGGAATGTATTTTGGAGGTCCGTAGCTCAATTAGGCTTGAAATGTCGAAGGTTGAAATTTTGGCGAATCCGAACGATAGGTGAGATTTTGATACGGGGGTCGGAATGGAATTTCGACAATTTCTGTAGCTTCGTTATGTGATTTTGGATATGTCCGCAAATTTTCAGGTCATTTGGACGTCATTTGGTCGGGTTTTGGATTGAATGTTAGTTTTGAAAGTTTTGAAGAAACTTAGGCTTGAATCGATGTGAATTATGGGTTTTGATGTTGTTAGACGTGTTTTTATGATTGGAATAAGTTCGTATCATGTTTTGGAGTATGTTGGTGGTTTTCGTTGGGGACCGGGGGGCCTCGGAGTGTTTTCGGATGGGTAAACGGAAGGAAAACATGGAAAAATTGTAGGTTGGGCCTTCTGTTCTGTCGTTTTCGCCCCTGCGGAAATGGGACCGCAGAGGCGAGTCCGCAGGAGCGGAACTTGGGGCGCAGGAGCGCCTGCGTTCGCAGAGGCGGATCCTCTTCCGCTGAGGCGGAGTCGCGGGTGCGGAAGACTCGTCGCAGAAGCGACCTTGGGTCGAGGAGTGAGAATCCGCAGGAGCGGAGGGGAATTCGCTTAAGCGAGTCCGCAGAAGCGGACTATTTCTCGCAGAAGCGGAAATTCTCGCAGGAGCGGTTGTCCAATCGCGGAAGCGGACGCGCGGAAGCGGTCCTTTTCTCGCAGAAGCGGGATTGGCCAGTTAGGCCTGGGATCACAGAAGCGACCAGTTGGTCGCAGATACGGGCTCGCAGGAGCGGAATTTTGTCCGCAGAAGCGGAAATCGCAGAGAGTTAATTATATCAGAAGTTAGAAATTTCAGAAACATTTCCAAACTTTGAGGGCTCGGCTTAAGGGGAAATTTGGGCGATTTGGGCGATTTTGAAGGGAGATTCAAGGGGTTTCTTCAGGTAATCAACTATGGACTCAAATTATGATTATTGTTGACAATATTATGCAATTATCTCATGAAAATAGAGGAATTTGGGGTGTTTTATGGGGGTTTTCACCCTAGGCTTGAACTTTAGAAAATCAATGTTTTGAGTGGGCAAATGGAGTCAGAATTTGATAAACTTTATATGCTTAGACTCGTATTGAGACAAGGGTTCCGAATATATAACTTTCGTGATTTTTCGATAAGCTTACCGAAAGTCGGGTTTTGGCAACTTGTGGGTTTTGGTGTATTTTGAGTTATTTTGATTGGGTAATGCCCAATTAGCCTATTTTGATGTGATTCTATTGATTTTTATCAGATTCTACACTTGTGGAGACCGACATTCGCGGCAAGAGAGTTGTTTCATAGCGGTTTTGTACCGGAGTCGAGGTAAGTGGCTTGTCTAACCTCGTGTGGGGGAATTTTCACCCCTAGGATATTATGTGATAGTTTAAATGCCTTGTATGCGAGGTGACGGGCGTGTACATGCGCTGGTTGTTGAACACACACTTTAATTAAAATGTTCGATGAGCGATATTCCTGTCTTTGGCTCTGTTAATTTGATATTTTTACCCGGTAGTGGTTAGGAAAGCATGATTAGGTAGTACTTAATTGTTTAGTTGCCTAATTGCCTTATTTGAACTCCTTGATAATTATTGGCACTATTTTTTGGTGAAGTTATAGTTAAGCATAATTGATCTCTCTGTGGATTCCTTTATTTGTTGTGCTTGTGGACTGCGGGTTCGATTCCCGGAGACCCAGGGCTGTGGGTTCGATTCCCAAAGACCCGGCATGATATTGGTAGGGACTACGGGTTCGATTCTCGAGATCCCGAGTTATTGGTAGGGACTACGGGTTCGATTCCCGAGATCCTGAGTTATTGGTAGGGACTGCGGGTTCGATTCCCGGAGACCCTAAGTTATTGATTATTTATTTAGATATGGGTTGCGGGTTCGATTCCCGGAGACACAGAGGTACTGTCAATGGGACTGTGGGTTCGATTCCTACAGGTCCTGGACTTGTTTTATTGAGTTGGCTATTCGTTGTTAGCTTAATTGTAGACGATTGTAGTAATCATCTTATTGTTGATAGTTCGGAAATTTATTATTCATTTAAACTGCTTATTGTTGTTATTATCATTGTATTATTGTTTTCTCAGTAGGGCCCTGACCTTCCTCGTCACTACTCCATCGAAGTTAGGCTTGGCACTTACTGAATACCGCTGTGGTGTACTCATGCTACTCTTCTGCACACTTTTGTTGTGCAGATCCAGGTACATCAGGGCAGGCTCACACCAGGTGATTCAACAGCGTTTTGGGAGACCTCGAGGTATGATCTGCTACGTCCGCGGATCCGAAGGCCTTCCTTCTATTCTAGTGCTAGTAGATGTTTTTCCTTCATTCCGTTGTTAGATACTCCTTTTACATAGAGCTACAATTGTATGATCTCTTTTAGTCTGTGTTACCCGTGGGATTCCGGGTCTTGGTAGTGTTTTAAACAGCGTATTTGACTGGTGTATGTGCCAAGCGGCACGGATTTCATTCCTTTCATCTTATTTTCCGCTAATTCTTATTAAATATTCATAAACTAGTATATTCCGCAACGTGTTAGGCTTACCTAGTCGTGGGGACTGGGTGCCATCACGACATGTTCACGATTGGTGAACTAGGGTCGTGACACCTTTGAACTCTGAACACTAGGTCTAACCTTCCAAAACTTGCTTATAAAAAATGTTTTCTATAAAAGATCTCTGGTGTAAGCATTGCCCAGCGCCCTTGAGGCCCTTGGGAACTTTGACACACCAGAAGATCATTAGATGTACTATGAGAATGTTGGCATATTTCAGACTTGGTGGAAGGCCTGGCTTCCGGGATTACATTTGGTCCTATCCAGGCTCCCTATAGTATAACAGCTTAATTCTGTAATTCATTTATATTTGGTTTGTAATAATAATTCCTTGTAAAATAGATATTGGGCTTATTAGTAAAATTATAAGGGATTTCTTATTTTTTTGGGGGGGGGGGGAGGGGGGGACGAGTAAAAATCATGTCTATAGGTTGATGTGATATTTGTTTACTTATGTGAACTAGAAGCCATCCCTATATGACTTATTTGTTTCTTTAAATCTTGAATTTTTATCCTTCACATCATTAGAAAACCTTTCTTCTAAGTCGTTACTCAATTTTGCATCGATAATCTTGTCGTCAAAACCTTCATGTGTGCATTAGAAATCATGTTTCTAGGAATTTCCTTGTTAAGTCCACTTGGTAATTGATTGATGCTTTACTTGCTTAGAAACCATGCCTATAGAAAACACATATAGAAATCAGTCTTGACACTTAGTCATTCATGTAAGTAAATGTTAAAATTAGTTTTTGCATTTGGATATCATGCCAATAAGATTGAAATCATTTCAGTATTTGTACGTCGTGCCTATAAAAAATTGAATCAACTTCTGCACCTAGAAATCAAGCCTACGGGGTTTAAGATAAAATTAGCCACTAAAATCGGTAATATGTTTACAGCTTAGACTCCCGCTTTATAAAAATTATATCCGGTTATCATTTAGGCAATTTTGTAGGTTGATTGAGTTGTGGTTAAAATTGTTATTTTCCTGCTACTTGAAACTGCCTAGATTTAGGAGGTAATAAAATTAGTTGGCAAAGTGATTAAGTATTTACTGTCCTACTTTAATAAAACGGTTGCATATGTTGTGCTCATCTAGATATCCTACTTAGGACATTTAAATCATTTAAAACTATATTTAGTTGAGGCGTGCAATTGTTTATCTATTTGTGGAGGTAAATATGAGCCTTTAATTGCATCTTTATGTGATAGTCTTATTTGACTTTTGTTTCTCTTAGTTTTCTTTTTTTTAAACAACATAAGTGAGTCTAGAACTTCCTTAAGTAGAGGTCCTAAACACCTTCACGGCCACATGCAAGGGAGAGTAATACACGCATAAGACACGTACTAGATACTATTAGAGCGCTTAGATAACAATAATTAAGGGGAAGGTAACCGGATAGTAAAGGATATGATAACCTGTGCGTTAATGCTATATATAGCACCCCAACTTGAGGACGATTACCAAGTATTACACAGAAGTGATCCTATAAGCTAAAAAACCTAGGACCTTTTTTACTCCTTGTTTTGAACGTAATATCTATTTGTCTAAATTGTTTTGTTTCCTTATAAAACTATTTCACCTAATTCAAGTTTGGACGGGACCCACCGTTATGGACCTCGAGGGGTGCCTAACACCTCAAGGTTATTTCAAGGCCATATCAATCTCCAGTAATGCAAACTCATTCAATGAGTTAATTGTTCTAGGTGCCCTAATGCATCTTAATCCGTTACGTGGCGACTCTTCAAATATTAAACCCAGTTCCCAAAAGGAAAAGGAGTTATCCCAATGGAATGTCTAAACCCGGACTCCATGAGGAAAAAGGGGGGCGCGACACTTAACATACTTGAACTGATTCTCTTGACAATCCCTCTAACACATATCTTTTACAGAAATATGTAACTGTTGGTCGAAGTAGAAAAACATCTATGAGATATTTTTGAGAAAAGATTATATCGTACTCTCTTAGAATTGCAAATTCAATTGCTATTATGCAATACAACTTAATTTTGTCGAAGAAAAATCACGTTGACAAATCTATCTCTCTTTGTGAATTTGAACCTAATCTCCATCCGTATTGTTGGTATAATTTCACAAAGTCTTAGCCTTTTCACTTTGAGAAATTTAGAGAAGCCTTCAAAAAGAATCTTTCGACCCAAAAAATGAGATAAGGTGCACATGGATTGTGCTTCCACGAGTTGGCAACCAAAGTAGGTTTAATTTAGACTTAAAGAACATTTTTAGGTTTTAATTAAAAAATTTTTTTTTTATATATGACGCCACAATTCCTGGCATTGTATTTTGATGGTAACGGCACCGTTAATATACAACGCCAGGAATTGTGGCGTTGTATATTTCAGTGTATGTTCAACTCCACAATTGTTGGCGTTGTACGCTTAATTGTTGCTGACTCAGTATTTACAGTATTGTACAATAATTGGCCTTCTACACCATTTAAAATGGTGTGTAGCAAGTCCTATTTGCGTAAAATACATGTGAAGGAGAGAACGCGTATACGGAACCAAATGGATGTTAGTGATATAGTTTATACGCGAAAATGTGGTATATGTTGGCAAACTGGACTCGACCGTAGAAAATGTCCTTTGGGTGGAAACAGTAATCAAGCTCGGGGTGGGTGTTCTTCTAGTGTACCTAACAATCTATGAGTTGTAATAATTAGTTTTAATGTGTATGTTGGTTGATTTATGAAATAAAATTATGTTTCATTACTGTCTAGCCAATTACCTATCTTGTTTTTAACCTTTTTCTTAATTTTCTTTGCTTTTACTTCTGTTCCGTATGTAAATTTAACACGAATTTCATTAAAGTAATTTGTGTGTTGTCTTGTCGAATTGAAAAATATGACCGGATGACATAAAGTAGACCTATCAATGTAATAATAGTTAACACGCAAAATACAACGCCATCATACCTGGCGTTGTGCATGTGATGACTTGTTAAACTCAAAAAGCTGACCGTAAAATACAATGCCATCAAAATAGCATTGTGCATGTGATGTCTTATAAATTACAACGCCATCAAAACTGGCATTGTGTGTGTATTCACTAACCTATAAATAACGGGCTCATTGTAGTTATTTTATGTGCTAAAAAATTTAGTAAACGCAAATATTTCTTCCAACTTGGATATTTTTGTAGTAAAAATAAATGGCTCAACCTCGTACACCAGTGTGTTACTGTGCAAAAGCTTGTGCGATGCAAACTTGTTGGGAAGGTCGTGATGTTGGACGTAACTACTGGATGTGTATGAACCAGTTGTACAAAAATCCGGATAAACTTATGTGTGAGTTTGATGAATGGGCTGAGGAACAATGTCTCCAAGAATGCTACAGAAAACGAATGCTAAATCTTCATAATATGTGGTTGGGCCAAGTAGATCTAACAAGCCAACTCCAGAATGGAATTTTACAGCAGTGAAGGAATAAAGAAAAAAAATAAACAGGAAATTGCGGAGCTTAAGGCGAGAGTGAAAAAGTTAGAAGACGAAAAAGAACAATTGCTAGAATAATTTAAGTGGTTAGAACGCAGAATAAATGGAAGCCGGGACTAAACAATTCCTACTATGTGTTTAGTTTATTTTTATGTTTGTCTTTCTGATTAACTCATGTTTAAGTGGAATTTAAGTTTAAGTTTAAGTTTAAGTGGAAAAGTATGTTTGTGTTTGTGTTGTACTAATTTAATTTTAAGTGGAATATTATGTTTGTGTTCGTGTTGTACTATTTGAAGTTTCAGTGGCATTTAAGTTTAAGTCCTTGTGTTATTATACGAAACAATAAAACAAATGGAGAAATAAAAAAATTAATAGAGATATTCAATTAATTATTGTTGTTACAAAAAACATTATTTACAACAAATATACAAAAAAAAGGAAGGCCGCCCAGTCAAGTCCCGCATCCGGTGTGTCTCAATGTAGCCGTCGGCCTGAGGCGCATCCCAGTCCGTCCAGGTACGCTATCAGGATTATCATCATCAAATTTTCTCCTTATAGCTAGATGTGGCTCAGGATGACATGCAATAGTGGTGCTGTCAGGTCCATTAGAAGACTACATAATAAAATAAAAAATAGTTTAGAAAATCACATAATAATTTATATTATCTTACCATAATAGCATCTGGATCCTGAATGTAGTCATATGTCGCATCGTCAATTGAAGCCAGAACAAGGAGATTATTATAATATAATAAATAAAATAAGTTATAGTTAAAACAAATTCATATTCAGAACTAATGAACTCATACTTGCGCATGTGAAGAGCTCCCATAACTCAGTTGGCGGCCACTAAATATATCTCTGGTCGGTCCACCCTCATCAGTGGTAGATGGGCCAGGGTAATATGTACCCCAATCCGCTACTTGGAAATCAGAGCCCTTGATCAATAATTGACCCGGTGGGGTCATCTGTGAAGGGCCTGCAGTGTCATAAATACCAAGGCTATAAGACGGCATGTCCGTCTCATGCATTCCATCTGGCATAGCAGCAGCAACATCGGGAGCATCACCGGACCCCTGCTGGAAACCACCTCCTCGGGCAGCACGAGGTCATTGGGCAGCACCTGGTCGTCGGGGAGCAGGTCATCGGGCACCAGTAGCTCGTGGAATACCACGACCTCGCTGGTATGTGGTTGGATTAATATAATCAGCATCCTGTGCCAAGCGTTGATCCGATTTGGCACGCTGCAGTGTCTCGGTAGCCACTATTATGAATCGCCGACCATAATCCTGCATGACCACAGGATCGTGGACATAACTCTCCATTTGTTGCCCCATATGGTAGACGGTATGCAATCCAATAGCCTGCACAAAAGTAAAGAATGTAAACTAGGTATTACTCACAAGGTTATATGTATATTATTAAATATAACATAAAACTTACCAGAGCCTCGTGTCTCCCGGTGTATGAGACGTACTGCCCATCTACCTGATGCACTGGGTTCCCGATAAAAAGATAGGATACTGTGCGGTACCATGCCATATACCCATCAATAGGATAATTTTTTCGGAGGTGGGATCAAATCACCTCGCCTATCCAAAATAACTAGCTGAGTGTGAAGCCTGCCTAAAAAGATGTCGTCCACCCTGGAACGATCATCCCTCTCATAATGTAAGGGATGCCATGCAGGCGGAGGCGGTATAGGCTGCAACATGCCAAATTGATGCGAAACCCGCTCCGAGGCATGATGCTCCACGATATCCAGGCATGTAAGAGGGACAGAAGTCCTCCGAATATGCCGGCCTAACGTACAGTACGCTCGCAGGGTAGGTAGCAAGTCCTCGCTATATGGCGTCCTGATGAACTATCAAATAACAACACAAATTGTTAGTATGCGTAACACTAAATTAAATCATAACTGGTACGTTTAGTTAGATATTCACATGTGCATCCTCGAGGAAGTCTAACACATCCCTAATGCCTGGTAGATTATGATGGGCATCATACGCCCGTGAAAGTCCACGCTGCATGACCAACCTAGAAGCTAAAGGCAGGTGTGGAATGGCGACGTCAGATGGTAGCTGTGGTAGAGGTGGTCGAAGTTGCACAAATCGCTCCCATACCCAAACCTAACATAGAAAGTTGATGTATACTGTGAGATAAACTATAGCTAGGTAGATTTGTAACTAACGGATATTTTCATTGAATATGTTCTCACCAGTAGAAGAGGCAGAAAGCCACAAATATCTCTCTATGTGCCCATAGAGGCCCGGCACATCTGCCTGTATAAAAATGCTAGGACAGCACCACCCTAGCTGTATATGGCTGTATCCTCGAAGCGTGTAATGTGATGGAGACACCGGAGGCTGACTAAGTTACCCGAAGTGTTCGGGAACAAGACCCCCCCCAAATAGAAGGAGCAGCAATAGCCTAGTGTAGTGAAGTACATCCTCCTCCTCTGACCGATCTGTCATAGTAGGGTGGAAGTGCTCTAGGCGCTGTCTTATAGGGGATAACTGTATTCGACTGATCCCAGCCCTGGGATCCTCGTCCTCCGGCCTCAAACCTGTGAGCATCTGAAGCAAATCCCAATACGCCTCGGGCGGAAAATGCCTCATGTTCGCAGGGAATAGAACGGGCAATCCATCGGCTGATAGGCCATATAAAATCTCTATGTCCTGCAATGTAATAATGGCCTCGCCAATGGAAAGGTGGAAGATGTGCGTCTCCGGTCGCCACAGCTCAATCATGGCCGTGATCAAAGAATAATCAAGATGTATCCGGCCAATGCGAATAATCCTGTAAAATCCCATCTCCTCCAGGTGATGGACGACTTTAGGATGTAGATCGCGCTCACTCAAAAACTCCCATAAGACATCCACTCTCCTAGCCCGGAATGTCCGTGTCAATAACTCGCCATCCCAGATATACTCTGATCGATGTTGGGGCTGTAGGCCTAACAGATCTGAGGTCCGAGGGCCGGGATGTATGTGCGCATCCATATTGTCAACTGTAAAATTATAAATTTTAATAACTTAATTGTACAAATTATCATTAATAGCTATGTATTTTTTTATAATTAAAAGATATATTTATAATAATTTAATTGTCCAAATTACTAACATATAGGTCCCGGGCTCGATATTTTTGAGGCCCAGCGGCACCAAACTATTATTAATCGTTATGTATTTTTTTTATAATTTAAAGTTATATTTTAAATAATTTAATTGTACAAATTATTTATATATGGGTCCCGTGCTCGATATTTTTGAGGCCCAGCAACACCAAACTATTATTAATAGTTATGTATTTTTTTGTAATTTAAATTTACATTTTTAATAATTTAATTATATAAATTACTAACATATGGGTCCCGTGCTCGATAGTTTTGAGGCCCAGCGGCATCAAACTATTATTAATCGTTATGTATTTTTTTATAATTTAAATTTATATTTTAAATAATTTAATTGTACAAACTACTTATGTATGGGTCTCAGGATCGATATTTTTGAGACCCAGCAGCACCAAACTATTATTAATCATTATGTATTTTTTTTATAATTTAAAGTTATATTTTAAATAATTTAATTATACAAATTACTTATATATGGATCCTGGGCTCGATATTTTTGAGGCCCAGCGGCACCAAACTATTATTAATCATTATGTATTTTTTTATAATTTAAAGTTATAATTTAAATAATTTAATTGTACAAATTACTTATGTATGTGTCCTGGGCTCGATATTTTTGAGGCCCAGCGGCACTATAACGATCCGGACTGTCGTTACGGGAATTTACCACCCCGTCATGTTACAATTACATGTTTTATGCTTTTATATCAGTGTTAGAGCCTATCGGGTGAGTTAGGAATGAATTGAATTGAAAATGAAGCAAATAGCATGCTTGAAGGAAGTTTGAATATGGAAAGTCAACCTAGAGTTGACTATCAAGTTAGAGTGCTCGGAATCAGATTCTGATAATTCGACTAGTTTCGGGGGATCATTTATGACTTAGGAGAGCAATCGGAATTGAATTTGGAGGTCCGGTGTAGTTTTAGGCTTGAATTGGCTAAGGTTGAATTTTGGCGAAATCCGAACGGTAGGTGAGATTTTGATCCGGGGGTCGGAATGGAATTCCGACAATTCCTGTAGCTTCGTTATGTGATTTTGGATGTGCCTGCAAAATTTCAAGTCATTCGGACGTCGTTTGGTCGGGTTTTTGATGGAATGTGTAATTTGGAAGTTTTGAAGAAACTTAGGCTTGATCCATGTGTAATTGGTGATTTTGATGTTTAGGATGGTGTTTTTATGATTGGAACAAATTCATATCGTGTTTTGGAGTTTTTTGGTGGTTTTCGTTGGGGTCCCGGGGGCCTCGGGGTGAATCCGGACCATCATCCGGCATTTTTTGGAACTTAAACATCTGCAGTAAAATTGCAGATCACTGGGCAAAAATCCAAGCCTTCGCGTTCGCGTGGCATGGGCCGCGTTCGCGAAGGCCAGGCGAGTCAAGCATCGCAATCATGAGACAGGGTATCGCGTTCGCGTAGGCCAGGATTCTTGAGCTTCGCGATCGCGTTCAGGATGTCGCGTTCGTGTAGGTTTGTCAGGGTGTGCATCGCGTTCGCGTGAGGGTTATCGCGAACGCGTAGAAGGAAAATCAGACGGCTGGGAGCTAGTGCATCGCGAATGCGTTGGGGAGGTCACGTTCGCGAAGGTCAATCCGGAGCTGGGCATCGCGAACGCGTGGCGAGGAACGCGAACGCGTAGAAGAAAAGTCCCAGGCAGTGAATTAAAACCAGAAACAATTAACATACGGGTTTCATTTCATAAACCCCCATTTTTGAGCCCTAGAGAGAAGAAATCACGGGAAAACGCTGGGAAATCATCGGGTATTCATCGGAGGTAAGTTTCTTGACTAAAAAACATCATTTTATGGTAGAATTAACATCAATCTTCATGAATTTGGGTAGAAATTGTGAAGGATTGTGGCCTATATATTGATAACGCAAATTTGGTTTTGAAAGGCCAATCGAACTCCGATTTTGGTAAATTTTATATGTACGGACTTGTGGCGAGACGAGGGTTCTGGAAATATGAGTTTCGAGATTTTTTGAGATGTGGGCCCGGGGCTCGGGTTTTGCCAATTTCGTGATTTTTGATATTTTTCGAGTTCTTTCTATTGGGTTATGTTCCATTAGCCTATTTTGATATATTTGTGCTGATTTGTGCTAGTTTTGACGTGCGTGGATGCCGGTTCGAGGAGCTAAGGCGTCGCGAGCATGAGCTTTCGTCGGTTCGAGGTGGGTAATACTTGTAAATGATGTCCTGAGGGTTAGTAAACCCCGGACTTGCACATCTTAGTGCTGTGTTGAGGTTACTTGCACGCCGGATAACGGGCGTGGGGTAGAGCACCATTGGGGATTGTGACTTGGTCCGTCCCGCGTAATAAATAATAACACCTAATTGTTGAAATGAATTGGACTAATTATCATGTTTGGGCTTCGTGCCAATTATTTGAGTCCTTCAGGGATTGGTATCACTGTTTTGATAATACTGTGCTTATTTTATTCTAAATTTAAGTTTTAAAATGGTATTTTGCTATTCAGCATTTTTATAAGGTTATGAAAAACTTGAACAAGGTCTTAATAACATTTTTAGCTGTGAGCTAATATGATATTGTTGCCGTAGGGCTTTCTTGATTATTTGTTAGACTGATTGGGGCCGAGGGCCATATGTTAGGGCATGACATTTTATGTGAGCATATGCATACACATGCATGGATCGGATTGCACGCCGCAGTGGTATACGGATCGGGCTACGCGCCGCAGCAGGTGTGATATTAATATTGTGCTTGGGCTGTAGGAGCCCCTCCGGAGTCTGAACCCCCACAGTGAGCACGGGTACCCAAATAGGATCGGGCTACACGCCGTAGCGGTCATATGCATTGCATGGTATACATACATTGGTTTATGTGTACTACGTGGCATAACATTCAGCACTCATACATTACTGGCACACATGCATTAGTTGCCTTATTGACCAGATCTCCTGGTGTAAATTGATAAGGAGTGCTGAGCCCGAGGGGCTGATTTGAGTGCGGACTTGCACTGCTTGAGATTTGTATCCAGGTATTGGTATATTATTATGAAAGAAAGTAGCTAAAATTGAGATTTCTAAATAATCTACTCACATATGCTTGAAAGGAATAAAAAGATAGTTTTGTATTGTGTAGCATAAGATAGTGCCTATCGTGGTTTTCTTCCTTTCAGCATTATTTACTTTTATTACTGCGGAGTTGGAAGTACTCACACCCGACTCCCTGCACCTTGTGTGCAGATCCAGGTACACCATAGTGGAGCTGATTCTATTGCGGCTCGGGAGTGCTTTTGGACAGTCGAGGTAGCTGCTAGCGTTCGCAGGACTCGATTCTCCAGTTTGTCTGTATTTTCGTTCTGATCATCTCACACTTGTGCACAGTTATATTCACTATTTACACTTTGTATATTCTGTAGAGGCTCTGACTCTTGACCCTTCGGTCTATGGGAGTTGGTATATTTTGGGACTTGGTTCCCCGTTTTCGATATATGTATCACTGTTGCTTCATGTTCGATATGCTTAAATCGGATAAAGTGAGCTTCTAGCTCCGTCGTTGTTATTTATTTGTCAGGCCGGCCTAGCAATGTGTCGGGCGCCATCATGACCGGATTTGGGGTCGTGACAAGTTGGTATCAGAGCCTAGGTTTACTAGGCCTCATGAGTCTTGAGCCGGTTAGTAGAGTCTTGTGGATCGGTACGGGGACGCCTGTACTTATCCTCGGGAGGCTGCGAACCTTTAGGAAATACTTCACATTTCTTGGAATTCTTATCGTGCGCACTTGATTCAGCTTGGGATATAATTTTTGGAATTCCTTCCACACGTCTGTGTACGCATCTAGCGCTCAGTAATATAATTGACTTATGGCTTGCAATTCCCCGATCAAGGGGCGAGATATAATCTCCATGAGTTCATGTTGGGTCAGTCGGGAGGACTTGAGGCCGGATCCTTGTCTATGGCTTGAGCACCAAGGTATTAATTTTGCGAGTCGGTATTATGAAGTTCATACGATCGGTACTGATCCTTATTGTGCAAATGGCAGTTTGATAATGGGAGAGATGTAAGGTATTCAGTTCTTATTATGATTTGATATGTAGCCCTAGATATGGGAGTGAGAAATATTTTCATATCTCGTAATTGGAAGGTAAAGTGCCTTATGTGTAGTGGAACGAGTTTAAACTCAGGAAGACTAAAGTGATTTTGATATGTGTTATGATTCGAGCAGGTACAGCGCAGGTTCAAGTATAAACTATGATAATATGATTCGTATAGTATTGAGACTTAATATTGTTGAAATACATTGTGATATCTTGTTGAGTTGTGGATGTATTGTTAGAATGGTTTGGTGATTCTCTCGCAGGTGGATAGGCCAATTTACAAAGGAAACTCTGCCGAAATTTTTGGAAAATTTGGGACTTAGAAAGATTTCTGTCACCTAAAGAGAGTGGGCTTATTGGAGGTGCATGTATATCTGCAAGAATTGCAGAAGAGCTAAGGTCTCTGATGATTCGAGTCTCTGTCCAGGGCTTGTAAATGACTTGAGTTTAATCTCATATTAACATTTCAACATCACTTGAGTAATAATGATATGAGTGGTTGAAAGTGCTTTGATGAATGGCTTCGAGCTAAGTTGGGGAGGTTGCTATTGATTAACTGATTGCACTATTGTGTGCTATGTTGATTCTGTCTCTAAGTATGTGGGGAAATTTTGATAAAGGTTATGGTACTTCGTAGATATGAAGAAATACTAGGATGTTGTGAACTTATGTTGGTAAAGAATGTTCGGTGTATAGAAACGAAAGATAGCTAATTGGATCTGTATGTAATCATGTTTTGCGATGTCAGAATTCTAACAAGGCACGAGTGGTTCTGTTCAATAAGACAGTTGAATTATAACTGAATAAGGGTGAATGATGCCCGAGAATGGTTTTGCAGTGTTCAAGATTTTGCTTGTAACAGTCAGGTGCCTTAAGATTTGTGTATGTGGCTAAAGATGGCGGTTTCGTTAGAGAAGATCAAGGCTTTTCTTATATCATGTGAATGATGGGATTCTAGGTATCCGTATGGGAATGTAATGATAACAATTTAAAAATCACGGGAATTTCTTCAAAACAAGTATTGTAAAATGTGGTACTCCTGGAAAACATTGAGAGTGGCCTATAGGTTTTAGACCGTGTGGTCTTATGTTCGAGTCTAGTGTGGTAACATGAGTTGAGTTATGGTAGTGCTACAGTAAAGGCTAATACTAAGTTAAAGATGGTTCAGAAAAGAAATTGAGTAAATGGAGCAACTTGTTAATAAATCGAAGCGGTATGATAAGGAATATGATTAATTCCTGGTATGTATTTGAAGTAATGAGTCTTGCAGATATTGTGCAACAAAGTTCTTGAGCGCTGGCAGTTGTGTATCTTGATATGGGTATAAGGACTCAGTCCTGGTAGTTTAACTTGTGCAATGTAATTTGGAAGAAACAGTTTGTGATGTGTTTTATCATGGTTTGAAAATAAGTATATTCTTGTCGGTATGCGAAGCGTGGAATGTGTAATGAGTTTTTCTTCTATATGGGATCACGAAAGTCCTTGACTAGTGGAGTGCGCCGATGTTGAGGCGGAGGAAAGGGATATGAATTTCCATGTTGTCTTAGTGTGATATGGTATACACGATGTGTTATGGAAAGTTGATAATGGTATATTCTAGGTTTTGAGATCAGTTCATAATATATGGGAAGTCAATATGGTATTGAGCAGCGCGAACAGCTTTCTGATAATTTAAGAAAATGGTACTGCTATTCTATTAACTTGGCAGGGAATATGATCCAAAAAGGACAAGGTAATGTAAACTGATAATATCCAGTGGTATGGTGGTAATCTCTTGTTGGATCGACTATAATAATTGAGTCGTTGATGGCATAGTGAAATATCTGAATGGCTTTCGTGGTATGAATGGACGCTTGATGTGCGTTATGTATTTGTATGGTGAAGTACGGAATCAAGCATGGTGATTCATGTGTTATATGTGTGTTGGAGACTAGAAGTTCTTGTAACCCGCCTACGCGGCGGTGGTATGTCGTGTGTACCGGCACCGTTTAGCGGTAATTGGAAATCGGAAGCCCTAGTGGCTCTCTCTTAGCTTGATATGATGAATTTGGGTTATGATACCTTATTTCAGACTGGTTGACATAAGTCAGGTCGTCTAGACTAATGTGATATGGACTATGTCGGAAAATGGCACAAATTGCGTAGCAAAGAGCATCATAGTATGCTCCAATAGAGTAGTTGTACCCAGGACCAGCGGACGGCTGGTAGGCATTGCTTTGTCAGTTGGACCTTAGTGGCGGATGTCAGTGTAGAGGTATCTACCATTGATTCAGTTCCAGTATTGAGAAACGTTGTCAGATGCGTTTTATGTGGCCGAGCTTGAGGCTATATATATATATGTTTGTTGTAATAAGAAGATTCGACTCGATATGTATTTCCTTTTTGCGAGATTTATGCGTGGATCGGGTGGCACGCCGCTACGGGTTATTTGGATCGGGTGGCACGCCGCCACAGGTATGGTATCCGGATCGGGTGGCACGCCGCCACAGGTATGTCGTTGGAGCGGGTTGCACGCCGCAATAGAATATTGTGAAAATATAGTTAGTTATATGCTACTGGTATACAATACTTCCTCGCTTCTGAGGAAAAGACCGTTTTGAGTATCGCTTGGCGAGTGGCACATCGGTTGTGACCTTTCAGGATTTGATAGCATACGTTAATTGTTTCACCGTGGGTGAGGTTGATTGCGTGGGTTCAAAACCTAGATCTATGCGTGGCTAACCGTTTTGAGCTTAGTGGCTTGAGGTGCTTCATGAGTAATAATGTTGGGGTAGAATAACGAATAGTGGAAAGGCCACGTGATGTTATGACCTCTCGAGGAGGATTCAGGTACTTTATTCTATAATATGAGACGCGATCTCAGTTCTATATTATGATGGCACAGAGGAATTGAATTGCAGCTCTTTTGCTGGAGACAGTTGTCATGAATTGAGCTGTCATGATTCGAGTGTGTGCATACTTTTCTATTGGAGCCTTTGTTGTGCTCGTCGTGGCTTAGGCCGGTGTTGAGGTGTTTATCACCGGTGCGGTGTGTTATAATCGAAATGACCGTTGGAGTCATTAATGAATACGAGCATATTGGATCTTGGCTTGTTAGAAAGGTAAAAATCGAGGTTTGGCTCCGAAACCTATCGTGGTATGAGTTTTAAAAAGGGAAATAGATTCACGAATGGTTAACCTGAGAGATGGGTTCGGTATATCGCGTGCTTCAACTGCCGTGGGCAGGATATGGAGGTGTTGGAATAAGACTCTATCTAATGAAAGAGGTTTCAGCTAGTATTTGGTTATTGTGGCCTGTTGTTGTGATTAGAGACTATCGTCTCGAGTGATGGGGTTGCCGATACATCATATGATCTCACCCGGAGTAGTGAATGTGGGTTATTGCAGTGGATTCGAGTGCATCCTGAGTGTAGGCATGGGATTTATATTTGGCATATGATTTCAGAAAGTGCAATGTGATTTATGGTCCAGATGGTCTGTGAAATTTTGACTATATGGTGTTTTCGGACTTATGTGAGATAGGGTGACGTATGATCGCCCGAATATATGCTCGGTAAGGTCATTCAGCTATGGGGTTGCTTCTAGTACAACTCTGAGTACGCTCGAGGACGAGCGATTGTTTAAGTTGGGGAGAATGTAACAACCCGGCCTGTCGTTACGGGAATTTACCACCCCGTCATGTTGCAATTACATGTTTTATGCTTTTATATCAGTGTTATAGCCTATCGAGTGAGTTAGGAGTGAATTGAATTGAAAATGAAGCAAATAGCATGCTTGAAGGAAGTTTGAATATGGAAAGTCAACCTAGAGTTGACTATCGAGTTAGAGTGCTCGGAATCAGATTCTGATGATTCGACTAGTTTCGGGGGATCATTTATGACTTAGGAGAGCAATCGAATTGAATTTGGAGGTCCGGTGTAGTTTTAGGCTTGAATTGGCTAAGGTTGAATTTTGGCGAAATCCGAACGGTAGGTGAGATTTTGATCCGGGGGTCGGAATGGAATTCCGACAATTCCTGTAGCTTCGTTATGTGATTTTGGATGTGCCTGCAAAATTTCAAGTCATTCGTACGTCGTTTGGTCGGGTTTTTGATGGAATGTGTAATTTGGAAGTTTTGAAAAAACTTAGGCTTGAATCCATGTGTAATTGGTGATTTTGATGTTTAGGATGGTGTTTTTATGATTGGAACAAATTTGTATCGTGTTTTGGAGTTTGTTGGTGGTTTTCGTTGGGGTCCCGGGGGCCTCGGGGTGAATCCGAACCATCATCCGGCATTTTTGGAACTTAAAAATCTGCAGAAAAATTGCAGATCACTGGGCAAAATCCAAGCCTTCGCGTTCGCGTGGCATGGGCCGCGTTCGCGAAGGCCAGGCGAGTCAAGCATCGCGATCGTGAGACAAGGTATCGCGTTCGCGTAGGCCAGGATTCTTGAGCTTCGCGATCGCGTTCAGGATGTCGCGTTCGCGTAGGTTTGTCAGGGTGTGCATCGCGTTCGCGTGAGGGTTATCGCGAACACGTAGAAGGAAAATCAGACGGCTGGGAGCTAGTGCATCGCGAACGCGTTGGGGAGGTCGCGTTTGCGAAGGTCAATCCGGAGCTGGGCATCGCGAACGCGTGGCAAGGAACGCGAACGCGTAGAAGAAAAGTCCCAGGCAGTGAATTAAAACCAGAAACATTTCACATACGGGTTTCATTTCATAAACCCCCATTTTTGAGCCCTAGAGAGAAGAAATCACGGGAAAACGCTGGAAAATCATCGGGTATTCATCGGAGGTAAGTTTCTTGACTCAAAAACATCATTTTATGGTAGAATTAACATCAATCTTCATGAATTTGGGTAGAAATTGTGAAGGATTGTGGCCTAGATATTGAAAACGAAATTTGGTTTTGAAAGGCCAATCGAACTCCGATTTTGGTAAATTTTATATGTACGGACTCGTGGCGAGACGAGGGTTCTGGAAATATGAGTTTCGAGATTTTTCGAGATGTGGGCCCGGGGCTCGAGTTTTGCCAATTTCGTGATTTTTGATATTTTTCGAGTTCTTTCGATTGGGTTATGTTCCATTAGCCTATTTTGATACATTTGTACTGATTTGTGCTAGTTTTGACGTACGTGGATGCCGGTTCGAGGAGCTAAGGCGTCGCGGGCATGAGCTTTCGTCGGTTCGAGGTGGGTAATACTTGTAAATGATGTCCCGAGGGTTAGTAAACCCCGGACTTGCACATCTTAGTGCTGTGTTGAGGTGACTTGCACGCCGGATAACGGGCGTGGGGTAGAGCACCATTGGGGATTGTGACTTGGTCCGTCCCGCGTAATAAATAATAACACCTAATTGTTGAAATGAATTGGACTAATTATCATGTTTGGGCTTCGTGCCAATTATTTGAGTCCTTCAGGGATTGGTAGCACTGTTTTGATAACTCTGTGCTTATTTTATTCTAAATTTAAGTTTTAAAATGGTATTTTTGCTATTCAGCATTTTTATAAGGTTTTGAAAAACTTGAACAAGGTCTTAATAACATTTTTATCTGTGAGCTAATATGATATTGTTGCCGTAGGGCTTTCTTGATTATTTGTTAGAATGATTGGGGCCGAGGGCCATATGTTAGGGCATGACATTTTATGTGAGCATATGCATACACATGCATGGATCGGACTGCACGCCGCAGTGGTATACGGATCGGGCTACGCGCCGCAGCAGGTGTGATATTAATATTGTGCTTGGGCTGTAGGAGCCCCTCCGGAGTCTGAACCCCCATAGTGAGCACGGGTACCCAAATTGGATCAGGCTACACGCCGTAGCGGTCATATGCATTGCATGGCATACATACATTGGTTTATCTGTACTACGTGGCATAACATTCAGCACTCATATATTACTGGCACACATGCATTAGTTGCCTTATTGACCAGATCTCCTGGTGTAAATTGATAAGGAGTGCTGAGCCCGAGGGGCTGATTTGAGTGCGGACTTGCACTGCTTGAGATTTGTATCCAGGTATTGGTATATTATTATGAAAGAAAGTAGCTAAAATTGAGATTTCTAATTAATCTACTCACATATGCTTGAAAGGAATAAAAAGATAGTTCTGTATTGTGTAGCATGAGATAGTGTCTATCGTGGTTTTCTTCCCTTCAGCATTATTTACTTTTATTACTGCCGAGTTGGAAGTACTCACACCCGACTCCCTGCACCTTGTGTGCAGATCCAGGTACACTATAGTGGAGCTGATTCTATTGCGATTCCCATTCTGTGGAGACCTCGAGGTAGCTGCCAACGTTCGCAGGACCTGATTCTCCAGTTTGTCTGTATTTTTGTTCTGATCATCCCACACTTGTGCACAATTATATTCACTATTTACACTTTGTATACTCTGTAGAGGCTCATGACTCTTGACCCTTCGGTCTATGGGAGTTGGCACGTGTTGGGACTTGGTTCCCTGTTTTTAATATATCTATCACTGTTAAATTATTCTGTTATGCTTAAATTGGATAAAGTGAGCTTGTGGCTCCGTGATTGTTGTTAATTGGTCACGCTGGCCTAGCAATGTGCTGGGCGCCATCGTGACCGGATTTGAGGTCGTGACAGGCACCAAACTATTATTAATCGTTATGTATTTTTTTATAATTTAAATAATTTAATTGTATAAATTAATTATGTATGGGTCCCGGGCTCGATATTTTTTAGCTCCCGGGCTCGATAATTTTTAATAACTTAATTTTATAACTTAATTTTGAGGATCAAAAATTCAGGCTAAATACTACACATTACTACGCTACAAGGCTCTAAAATTTACTAGCCTAAAAGAGTCTATGTATTACTACCCTAAAAAGGTCTACATTTTACAACTAACGAATAATATAAATTAAACAAATATATATATATAAACAAAATATTAACATGAAAGCACATATATTAACATACTAATTCGGATAAATTATACATACTAATTTCGGAAAATAATATTAATTAATTAAAATTAATATGCAATCTAAAATACAAACTAAATAACACTAATATGCAACATACCTCGAATTCGATTTTTTGCGGATGAAAAAGATGAATATTATCGCTTCAAACCCGTAAATCCACAACACCAACAACCTTTACTCGAGAGTGGGACCCACGTGTTACTACTACTATATGCCGGGGGCCCAAAATTTTTTTTTTTTTTTAAAACGGACCAGAATGTAGGGAAGGGGGGGACCAAAGTTTTTAAAATATTAGGGGAGTTTATGTGAGGAAGACGACGAGTTGAAGAAGGAGAGGAGTTTTTATTAACAAATACAATGTCACTAATTATGGCATTGAACAGTCTCTGACATGTTCAACATCATAATTCCTGGTATTGTATTTAACGGTGCATTTAATGTTAAGATACAACACCAGTAATAATAACATTGTATATACTATTATTTTTTCTTTTTTAAACGTAAAAAAATTAAAATAAGTCCAGAAGGACCTACTTTGATTCTGGACTCGTGCTACCACCTCCTTAAGTATAAGGATAGTTGGCAATTTGCTGCCATGTTTCCATACACCCACGTGGATACTGTCCCCCCTAACAATTATCCAAATCTCATTTAAATAATTATTCTCAAAATTCAATTTATAACTTAATCTGCCACTTAAAAATCTCTAATTACCTAATTATCCACATAATTAAAAATTATTTTGAATTTCTTAAAATAATACTTTTCTCTAACACATTTTATACACCTCAATATCATGGTCTTGTGGTAGTTTATATGCCACCGGTCCATCTTAAAATGTCAAACTTCAATGAAACTCATTTTCTTCGATTCGCGATTACCCTCTCATCTTCACGAATTTACTTATCACTTGTTTGAATAGCATAGGACAAGAGGGGTTGCTCTGATGGTAAGCAACCCCCACTTCCAACCGAGAGGTTGTGAGTTCGAGTCTCCCCAAGAGCAAGGTGGGAAGTTCTTGGAGGGAAGGATACCGGGGGTCTATTTGGAAACAGCCTCTCTACCCCAGGGTAGGGGTAAGGTCTGCGTACACACTACCCTCCCCAGACCCCACTAAAGTGGGATTATACTGGGTTGTTGTTGATGTTGTTGTTGTTGTTGTTTGAATAGCATAATTTTTACAATCTCATTCTATAACTTACGTTGATTAAGTTACGATAAAACATCAACATACGAAAATGCGAAATGTAAGATCTCATTTTCGAGCTTCCACCAATTTACTTATGGCGAACTGGGTCATGTTATCCGGTGGAGTGTGGATATCATGGCTCTCTATTAGTCGTGTGCAATCATTGCCATGCTTTCCGATGTCTCGGAGCTTATCTAGGTTCGGGAAAGTGTTGTCTTATTAGGACCGGTGGCCATCACTTCGTTTGGACCTTAAGTACGGGAAGTTTTCAGCTTCGATTCTGATCCCATATAGTCGCGTCCTTACTTTGTTTGACCCCGCCGAAAATTCAAGGTGTGTGTTAGTCCCAGATTTTACCCCTGTACAATATCAAACCAAAAAATAAAGCTTAGGAAAATAAATAATTAGAAATTTTCTAATTTGAACTCTGTATATTTAGAGGCAGAGCCAGGATTTGAAGGTTATGAACTTGAAATTCTAGTTCGATTATGTTATTGGGTTCTAAATTAACAATTTATCCATATTCAATAACTTTTTAAGGCAAATGAAAACTTTGCACCAATGTTATTACGTTTAGTTAAACCCGCAATTTCTACGCTAGCTTCGCCCCTAAATATATTGACGACAATAAAAATAGTACTTTTACAAGCTCTGTATAAGTCATCATATCCACTAAAATATTCCTATATTTGCTGAGAAATTGCAAAATCTTCCTATATGATTTTTACCATTAAAAACCCAAGAATGGAGGAAGAGTTTTGAAGATGAGAGAAGAGAGGGGGAGTTACAAAGAAAATACCCTCCTTAAAATTATTGACCGTGGTTTTTTTTAATTGTTGGGAAAGTTAATTCCTATTTAATTACGTGTATTTAAATGGGCTTATTTTATTTATGGTCCAATTTTCTTCTCCAAAGAACAAGACGGTTTTGGCGTCTGATTTCTTAAAAAAGAAATACGTAATCTGTTTTGGTTTGGTCGAAAAATAACAGGTCGGCTGTAGCAAGCATGACTGGAACTCTAGAGTCTGGACCCTTCACCAGTGGACCACACCTATCAGTTGTTTCAAGGGTGTTCTAGAACATCTATATAAAAAACTGTAATATTTAATCTATTAATATTATATTATAATTTTTCGATAAATGATGTTCAATTGAGGATTATTCTCTTACCGTTGTAGCTTTGCCACTGAATGTTTGAAGGTTTAGAAGTTGTAAACACGATCACTAGAATACCATGTTATAATTGGCAAAATCAAGAATTTTATTAAGGGTTTTCAAATATATATATATATATATATAATTTCTTTTCAGAATATTCATTTGACCCCCTTCACCGGCTATAGCTTCGTGCTTGCATATGATAGTCTCCCGCTTTTTATATACTAGAATGAACAATCTAGGTTTACTTCCGAATTAAAATAATATTCAAAGTAATCTTATTATTAAATTCATTTTGGGCAAGCAATGTACTTCTCGCATTCACTTTTATTTATCTATTATATTAAAAATATATTTTTACTTTTATTTATTTATTATATTAAATTCAGTGAAAGATAATTTATTCTTCTTGTTAAACCCTTATAATTAACTATTCATTTCACAAGATTTTGGAGAATGCTATCATTATTATGAGTAAAATACATATTTCATTTATCATCTTTAAGGTATGTGAAAATTTCAAAATGGACAACTAGAACTGAACGAATGTAGTTATTTAATTGCTCCTACTTGGTTGCATGTATTTGTACTCGGATTAGGTTTTATATCCTTGTTTTCTTTTCCACTGTACTGGGGGAAAAGCAGAAAATAATTCAAATAATCATCGTCACCTTGATCAGTCGATTAAATATGACTTTTAGTATATGTCTCGTCCTTTTGCTATCAAATTATTGGCTACTTTTTATTTTCGAGTTTATTATGCATTGTTTATATTTATCCATTTCTCTCCTTTATTTTTGTTTAACCAAAAAGTATTTGATTTTTTTAATCTTGTTTAACCAAAAAGTATTTGACTTTTTTATTGAATTAATTACATAAGAATATTTGAGGCAAATCCTAGGCAAACATAATTTATCCTAGATCTAAGGTAGGAGATAATAATGAGCAGGCATAACTGAACATAAAATTTAACTATAACAATGTTTGAATCCCGTTGCATAAAAAAACGATAATGATTTTGATGACATCAAATTATAACAAAGAATACATGGACAAAAAGGGTCACCAATCTTAAATGAGGTTGACCCCTATGCCATTGATGATAGATAGTGAGGATCTAAGCTTCATTTCTCATTTCTTCTTAACCAAGAGCTAGAGATGAATTATCTCTCCTTCTCCCTCATGATATGTCTATATGTGTACATAAGTTTCTGCCAGCCCCGCCCAAGTTACTTTCTCCTATGGTATTTATACAAAAAATATTTTCTTTACCCAACGGTTCTTAACCGAAATACCTAAGTTCTTGGAATATTATTCCTCTAGAAATATTTAAAGGTTGAACTAGCCGTTCAGGCTGAATGGAGTGCTCGACCTCAACTGTAGCCGAATCACTCGTGAGTGTATCGCTTCTCATACGTGACCTCAGCTCGATTAGCTCTTGGTTGTCCTCCCTTAAGTAGATTTCGACCTATAGAGTTCGTCCCTCCGCCCGTCGAGGTTACCATTGGGCGAGCTCAGTGGGCGGACTACACCAGTTACATTTTTTGGAAATCTGAGAACATTGGCCGAAGAATGATTCTCCTTTGTTGGCGAGGTGAGCATCACCTGACCCTTACGTCAGTTTGAAATGAAGTTTTCTTCACATGTCATTATGGCGCACGTTCCCCATATATTACATCATTTCCCTCGGTTCTTCTATTTCGAAGATAATAAAGCGGCATTTGGGCTTTCTTGATTGGGGTTCATGTGCTCTTATAAATAGGGATAGGCACTCCAATTTTGAATTGTTGTGTTTTCAGATCCCCTCAGGACCATCTTTTCTCTTCAAAATTTTAGCTTCTGTGTTTTCTTCCTCTCCTTACTGTCCTTTTCCATTGTTATCTTCTTCATCTTTGGAATTCTATTTTGCATAATCAGGAAAATGGCCAACTCTCCGTTTGACTATGATGTTGGTTGCATATGCAGTTCATCATGAGGAAAAGGTGGCTATGGTGGATGATAAAAACTTTCCCATCGTGGAAGAGATAATCCCACGATTCGGGAAAGCCAAATCAAACTTCAAAAGCTTGCTTGAGGATAAACCTGAACATGTCATCTCCATGACGGATGCTGCGGCGATCAATGCATTTAGAACTAAGTGGAGAATCCGGCCCATGTTGAAATATTTCATGCTTGTAGTGATGTATTCCAAACACACTGCCTGGGGTACTGAGCATTTTACATGTACCCGCTTGTCGTCGGCTACACGCTTCCTCTTTCGTTCTATGTAGAGGATTTTTGCCACTTTTACAATGTGTGATGGCTTATCTCTCTCTATATATATACAAGATCTTTCTCACACTTATCAAATATGTGTAGTTATCTAGCCGTCGTATTTGTCTACGCCATGTACTTCACATGTTCGCCCATATTTATTACGCTAGAACAATGATTCATATGCGCCATTGGGGGACCAAAGGGTTGGTGGTGAAGATGGACGATAAAACTAATCGCCCCTTTTGGTAAAAGTTCTTCTTCGTGAGGACTGTGCACGTGGTTTTGAACCCCAGCAGATTCCCCGAGGAATGGAATTTTTCTCGTAAGTGTTTCACTTTTAAAATGACCATTGTTTACTTTGGGGGTTATCTGATCATTCTTTTTCTTTCTTTGCAACCCAAAGGTATCCAGCTTTGCGAGATGTAGATATTCGTAACTAGGTAAGTTGGATTTTTCCCCATATTATGGGGATTCGCGAGTGGTCGCATTTCTATGAAAGGTTCGAACAGAAACCTGTGGCCGGTGAGTCACCTTCGGCTTCGATGTTGGATCTTATAATGTTATTTATACCCTCTTATCCCTTTTTTTTGTATACAGATCGGAAGTTGGCGAGGAGTACGAGGGATCCTAATTAACACTATTTTTCGCTAGTTGGGTATCTCGTCCGAGCTCGTTCTTGTTGCGCTGCAAATGAACCCAATTAGAACAACTTTGTCTTGTAGATTTTGACTTTGCGTGGGCTTGCCACTTGGCTGCCTCTCCCTTGGCGGGGGTCCTGGCTCCCGCAGTTCATTTAGTGGACAAGTCATTAGAGGACAAAGATGATGAGACCCTTTGGAAGAGAGGGAGGATAGTGGATGAGATCGAGGGACCTTCGAGGGGTGAACTTTCATTGGCGTTGTCCGAACCAGACGGTGTTACTGGTTTGGGCATTGATATTGTTCCTCCTCTGATCATGGAATTGGTTTCTTTCGAAAGGGAAAAAGTTCGGAGGCTGCTCCAACCATTCTGAGTGGTCAGTCGACTTCACAACAGACTCGTGCCTCCTCTTGAGCCAACAAGAGGAAAAAGGGAATGGTTGTAGATGACTACGAGTCTTGTACGAATGTTGACCCCGAGGACATAAGAATGTTTGAGGAAAGGTTCATTCTAGTGGAAGAGGGAATGGACACTTTCGCCCGGGTGATCGAGATTTCCCCAGACTTAGACTTGTTGGAGGACACAGTAGGCCTGGTGCCCAAATATGTTGTTCTTTGTTTTGCTACCAAAAACAGGGCCCTTTAGGAGATCAATGATTTTGGCATGTCACGGGGCGTAGCCAGAATGGATTTGACGGTGAGTTCTTTATTGCTTTCTTTGTTTCACGTCTTTTATTTTCGTTGACTTATCTTCACCCTTTTTTCTTTTCTTCACAATTTTATTTTGGAGACAGAGAGTATTCGTCACGAGGAGAAGTAGGTTGTCGTCTTCTTGAAGGTAGTTTGAAAATATTGTTGATATCTTGACAAGTATCGCGATATGCATGCATGACTTAGGGAGGGTGGAGATCCCCAATCCCTTAGCGAGGAGTTGGGGCAAAAGGGCAAGGACCTGATGCGGTCCATAGGCAGATGCAACGAACTTGAGGGGCTTCGTAGGGCTAAAGAAGAAGATCTTGAGGTGGGCAAGAGGGTTTTGGTTGAATGAGCTGATCTTTATGTGAAGGTGGTCGCCTTGTAGGCAGAGCTTAAGCAGAGTTATTCTAGGGTCACCGGTCTAAGTGTTGAGCTGGCTGAGAAGGCGACTGGATTGGAGGGGGAGGTGGCCGAGTTGGAGAGAATCGATGATGCCCAGGTGGTGGCCATGGAGAGGGCTATGGCATTGGAGGATTTTATCCCGATTCTTGGGTCTGAGATTGCAACCGAGATGGGGGCAGATATTCTAAAGGATACACGGCTTGATGAGAGAATTGGAGAGCTTGAGGGAGAGGTATTGACCTTGAATGATCAAATTGCTGCTCTCAAGGCCGAGAGGGCTCAACTATTGGATTTGACTCCTTCTGCGTTCACCTCCACTGACGTTTCTCGCCATTTGTATGAGATTTGGATATATATAAGATCTTTTGGCAGAGGGGAATATTTCGGAAGCCACTTTTGAAGAAGTTCATGTGAAATCACGTGAGGCCTAGTTTGCAGGCGGCTATGACCCCGCGACACTTGAGGCTGATGGGGATGATGAGGATAAGGACGGTGTCACACCTTTTTTTTACGCACCCGCAAGGGTGCAAAGAGTTTTTCCAATTAAAGGACAACCAAAACGGGGTTCATTTATTGAGAGATTCGGAGTCGCCACTTGGGAGATTTATGGTGTCCCAAGTCACCGGTTTGAAACCCGATTTGAGGAAAGGTTTGACTCTATTTAATGGTCCGCGAACCAGAAATCCGGATAAGGAATTCTGTTAACCCGGGAGAAGGTGTTAGGCATTCCCGAATTCCGTGGTTCTAGCACGGTCGCTTAACTGTCGTATTCGGCTTATTTATCTGATTTTTTACAGTTATGCACTTAATGCAAATTAATATCCCTTTACCGCTTTTATTACTATTATTATTTATGAAAGAGAATGTTGCCTAAAAATATGTTTCGAATCACGTCACATGAAATGCACCCGGATCCTCGACACATTCTTATTCAACATTGTTCAAAATTGGAGTCGGGTCACATGAAATGCACCCCCGATTCCTTTAATCTAATTACGTCGTTCAGTTGAAGCATAACGAACCACTTTCTATAATGTGACAAAATCATACTCAATTATAACCAATTCGAGTAAACATACGACTAGATAACTAAGTGAGCAAATTCAAGACTATGGCGAACAATTACATAAACAACGGAGAGCATAACTAATTGGCGAGCATATCAAGGATTAGTTATTTTCATTAGCCAATTTCGAAACTACAAGACCACCATTAATTGTGAAATTTCATGTTCATCATAATCATATATTTACAAAAAAAATCGTCCGAATCATACGAAACTAAATCAAATGCGAAACAATTCAAAATATTAGCGAGAAGAACAATATCGAAAAAAGAACATGCACCTTTATTTCTGCATATTTTTCAAATGCACCACATAAATCCATCTGAAGGTTTTGAAGGGGTAACAGCTATTCAAGAATAACATCGAGTATCAACCGGAAAAAAATCAGCAGAAGCGCAAATCGGAATCTTGAAAACCCGCAGGAACTTTTATAGTTGCAATATGTTTTTAAAGCAACGAACAAGCTAAGTGTTGACGACCTCGACGCACCGGACCTCGACGAACTTTGGCCAGAAACGGAACTATGTCCAACTCTAGCTCGCCGGAAGGCAAAAGGTGCGTGACTGTGTGTGTATATGCTGAGCAGCAAAAATGATGAAGAAGAAACTGTGTGTGTGTGTGTTTTCTGGCGAGCTCACGAGCAGCATCGAGTGGTCGTTTGGCGTGTGGTGTAGACGGAAATGGTGGAGGGTAGTTTAAGATTTTTAATGTTGGTCGTTTGGACAGTGACAACGAGGGCTAGTGTTTGGCGTGACAGTGGGATTGGTCGGCGTGGCTCGGGGAGTTTCGACGAAGAATGGTCTGCTTGGCGAGCTATATGGACGATGGGAGGAAGACTGGAGGGGTCTCCTGGACGTTGGAGGCTGCTGGACGGAAAAATGGAGTTCACTGCATGTCTTCTCCAGCCAAAGAACTGAGGAAGACACTCGACACTAGCCCCCCTCTTTTTATAATCCCTCACCCCCCTTTTCACGTTTTTTTCTTTTGTTTTCTTTTACCAAAACCAAGCAGACCCTATGCTGCCCTTTTTTCTTTTCAAAAGTCCACACCCCACTTACCGTTTTTGCTCCTTCCTTTTCTTAAAAACGTTAGCCCCCCATGTGTGTATGCTTTTTTTTAAAAAATTCAAAAGACCCATGAACTCTCCTTTTGTCTTTTCTTTTTGTTTTTTATTCTCTTTTTATTTTTTAATCATTCTCCCATCCCTCCCCCTTAGTGTAGTGTCGGGTTATTACGGGCTATGTCCGAAGATTATAAAACCGGGTAGTTTGAACCCGAATATTATTCTTTGCCCGGAACCGAGAATGGTGTTATTTAATTAATCCTAGGTAATCAAAATAACTTTAATACTCGTAATTAAAATAAAACTATTTTTTATATTTTTCAAGTTTAAAAATGACTACGAAACATTAATAAAACTATATTTTTGTTATTTTTTCATTTTGAGGTAAAAATAAAGTAAAAGAGTCAAATTTAACTAAAATAGCTATATTAAAACTAAACTAAATATTTTACGCTAGAAATATAGAAAATCTCGGGGAGGGTCAAAAATCACGTGTTTACAGCTGCCCCTCTTTGACTGAAAACACAAAGAGTTTTCAGACAAAGAACGACTAGACAAGTGTTTTTGACCCGACCCTTATTCGGAGGGACTAAACTAAAAGGAAAGCAATGTGACCGAGCCCTTGTATCTGAGCTGCCTACATATCCTTGGCTATAAAGGAATCAGACCACGTGTAGTTCGAAAGTGAGTGAGGAAGGGGTATACCGAGGTGGAGAGCCAGTCGAGGTGCCGTTCCGTCGAGGTTCCGTTCCATCGAAGTTCCGGTCCGTCGAAGTTCCGGTCCGTGGTCCTGCTATTACATCAAAAATCAAAACATGAGAAAGACTAACTAAGCCTATCAGCTACTAGTTACAAGATTCCTATCTATAAGTCTTCTGAAGCTTGATCTTGAGTATTGGTTGGTGCTTTATGCGGACTCTAAATTTGAACCTTGATACTTGCTAGTTGCAGGTGCTGCTTTTCGGATCAAGACCAGGTATGTTGTGCTTGTGACCTCGGCCATGTCTTGAGCACACCACATCTTTCATCAACTTTTGCATTTTGGATTGGCTTCATGCCTCTTTTTTTCTTTTTGTTTATTGTGACTAAACTTCGGTTGATCCCTCGGACTGTTGACTAACATTCTGGTTGCCTTCCTTCCGATTCATGCTGGGGATTTCCGTTACACTCGCCGCTTTCCTTAACCAACTTCAAAAATAAATCGCCGCTCCATTCTTCGAGCGGGCTCCCCGACTTCAACTACAACTTCAAAATAAATCGCCACTCCATTCTTCAGAGGCGGGCTCCCCGACTTCAACTACAACTTCAAAACTAAATCGCCACTCCATTCTTCAGGCGGGCTCCACGACTTCAACTACAACTTCAAAAATAAAACCGCCACTCCATTCTCCAGGCGTGCTCCCCGACTTCGACTACAACTTCAAAATAAATCGCCACTCCATTCTCCGGGCGGGCTCCCGACTTCAACTATCGCTTCAAAAATAAAATCGCCACTCCATTCTCCGGGCGGGCTCCCCGACTTCAACTACAACTTCAAAATAAATCGCCACTCCATTCTCCGGGCGGGCTCCCCGACTTCAACTATTGCTTCAAAAATAAAATCGCCACTCCATTCTCCGGGCGGGCTCCCCGACTTCAACTACAACTTCAAAATAAATCGCCACTCCATTCTCCAAGCGGGCTCCCTAACTTCAACTACTACTTCAAAATAAAATCGCCACTCCATTCTTCGGGCGGGCTCCCTGACTTCAACTACAACTTCAAAACTAAATCGCCGCTCCATTCTTCAGAGCTCCCTGACTTCAACTACAACTTTAAAATAAATCGCCACTCCATTCTTTAGGCGGGCTCCCTGACTTCAACTACTACTTCAAAACTAAATCGCCACTCCATTCTTCAAGCGGGCTCCCCGACTTCAATTACAACTTCAAAACTAAATCGCCACTCCATTCTCCAGGCGGGCTCCCTGACTTCAACTACTACTTCAAAATAAAATCGCCACTCCATTCTTCGGGCGGGCTCCCGACTTCAACTACTACTTCAAAATAAAATCGCCACTCCATTCTCCGGGCGGGCTCCCCGACTTCAACTACTACTTCAAAATGAAATCGCCACTCCATTCTCCGGGCGGGCTCCCGACTTCAACTACTACTTCAAAATAAAATCGCCACTCCATTCTCCAGGCGGGCTCCCGACTTCAATTACAACTTCAAAACTAAATCACCACTCCATTCTCCAGGCGGGCTCCCCGACTTCAACTATAACTTCAAAAATAAAATCGCCACTCCATTCTTCGGCGGGCTCCCCGACTTCAACTACAACTTCAAAACTAAATCGCCACTCCATTCTTCAGGCGGGCTCCCTGACTTCTACTACAACTTTTAAAACTAGATCGCCTTCCTTTGCTTCTTGTACCATTTTATTCTTGCTGCATCGACTCTTGAACCATCATTTCTCCTAAATTACCTTGTTTCGGAACTGCTTTCCTCCTGGGTCGTGTTGCTTTCCCTCCTAACTGCTGGGGATATCTTTAGAACTGTTTACTTGCCTGCTGAGAATAATGATGCTGGGAAAATTTTCCTTCATTCCCTCCTTTCCTTTGACTCATGCGCTTGAATTTGCGTTGGGAACTCTTGTTGTAACTCTCTGCTTTATGGTGGGTTACTGGTTTCAAGACCTGCAAAGTAAAGACTGAAGACTTGCCTGACATGTCATTTTGAATTGCCTTCCTCGTTTCTCCGAGAAAATTTTCAACAACGGCAGAAAATTTTCTGCCCCAGTATTGGTGTTCTTCCTTGTGGCATGACTTTCTGCTATCAATAGCACTTTTTTCCCCTGTTTCAAATCAAAGAAAATTTGTTAGTTCAAAACATTGTGAGCGGTTGTGCCGCTCTTGTGTGGTGGTTTTTTCCCTTTTCTCCTTTCCCTCGCTCGGGGTTCCCAAAACTTGTTGGGGAATGATTTCATTTGCTGGAGATGATATTCCTGCTGGGGATGGGTTTTTCCATTTATCCCTTCCCCGTTCTCAACTTGCTGGGGGTTATTCTGCTGAAGGTGGGATTTCCTTTCTTCCTTTACAATTCTGTGTTGTCCGACCACCTCGGAACTTGCTGAAGATAACGCTGTTGGTGGATTTTAATTTCCTCAAAATTGGTGTTTCACTCTTCTTGAAGGCTGCTGAGGATGACACCGGTTCGAAGACCATTTCCCTTAAGACTTCCCTTCTTCCTTAAATGGGTATTGACTTCCAGAAAATTTTCAAACTGAGAAGAAAATTTTCTGCCCCAGTTTGATAATCATACTTCTCTGCCGTCAATGGCATTTCCTTACCTTGCATAATAATTGGAAAGTCGGTGGCAAGTTTTGAAGTCATTTCTCACTATGTTTTGACTAGACTGACTTTGATGGAGAATTTTGACAAAAGGAGAAAGATAAAAAGAAACAACACATAGAAGACTGACTCTCTAACCAGAAATAACTATAAAAACTTATCAAACGCGGGTACCAACTCTACTGGTCATGACATGC
>JASVEL010003262.1:0-99811 GCA_032618575.1 Nicotiana noctiflora
GGTGGAATCACGGGGTAAAGCTATAGTTGAGGTTTGAGTAAAATTCAAGGCATCGAGGTAAGTGTTCGGTCAACCCTAGCTTGAGGGATTAGGAGTTGAGTCATAATTGCTATTTGTTTTGTGTTGGGTATGACGTATGGGCATGGTGACGAGTATCCATGAGTCGATGTCGAGCATGACTGTGAGTCTTAATTTTGCTAATTGGGTACCTTTGTTTCATCCTATGAAATTTGTGACTGAATATTGATATTAGTGTGCCAAGAAGAAGTTGAATAGGATTGATTATAACTGACTCTCCCTTGTCGGGATGTTTGACTTGTTGTTATTGTTCCCTTGCCGGGAAGAGTATTAATTTGATTGTTCCTTGCCGGGATTGTATTATGTACTGTATTGAAAGTAAAGGGAGCGGGTGGTATGCCTAATACAAGTGATATTAAAATGGGAGTGGGTGATACACCTACCACAAGTCATGTTAAAATGGGAGCGGGTGGTACGTCTACCACGAGTGATATTGAAATGGGAGCGGGTGGTATGCCTACCACAAGATATTGAGAAATAGGATCGGGTTACACGCTTGCAACAAGATGAGTTGAATATGAAAGTTGTCTTATCGTTTCATTATTATGATAAGTAAAATTGTAGATGTACGTACCATTATTCCTGATATTTTGTTTATATCTATTACCCCTGAAGCATGCTCCCTTCCCTAGTTTAAATTATTATTTTTTTGCTACTTCTCTGTTGTACTTGAATATTTTTTGCACAGGTTTATCTGAAGTCTAGTCCTAGCCTCGTCACTACCTCGTAGGGGTTAGGCCAGACACTTACCAACACATGGGTCCGGTTGTGCTGATACTACACTCTGTGCTCTTTTTACACAGATCCAGTTCTTGGTCAGCAGGCGTAGAAATAGTGTAGGAGCAAGCCTTCAGTCCAGCGAGACCCGAGGTAGCCTTGCAGACGACCGGCGTCTCCTCTATCATTTATTTTTTCTGTGATCTCATTGCATCGAGACAAATAGTTTACGTTCTCTTTAAGATGTTTGTATTTAGTATTCTTAGCAGTTTGTGAGTATCGTGACACTAGTCTTGGGTAGATGCTTTTGTTGAGACTTCTGCTTATTATTTAATTTCGATGCTTTTGGTATTACTACTAATAACTGTTAAAAGGAATTATGTTATTAATGAAAAAGTAATTAAATTTAGCTTTCCTAGCTCTCATTAGTAGACGCCATCACGACTCCCGATGGTGGGAAATCCGGGTCGTGACACTGCAAGACCTCAAGCAAGGTATGAACCATACTTGTACCAAGCGGCAATATCTGTAAGAGCTCAAGCAAGGCATGAACCATACTTGTACCAAGTATCCAAAACTGTAAGATCTTAAAGGCTTGTAAAACTTGTAAGACCCTACTAAAGGTATAAACATGATCCTAAAGTTAAGGCTATATATCGAACTTGTAATACCCCTAAAAGACATACCCTCGATATAGACGCCGGAAGTACTTCAATCCGGACTAAAAGGCTCTGACCAAACACAAATGACTATGGTCACAAGGCTGTACCAGCCAATCTAATGCGACTCGGGGACGACCGACCGTTGCTACAAAATCACAGGCCTTCAATTACTTTGAATCTACTTTGAAAATAGCCGGTTAAACAAGCTACCCTCGACATTGGCAAAAGAGCTTTGACCATGTCAGCTCCAAATCACAGGCTTTGAGCTACTTAGCCACCGATCCAAGCCTTCTGATGTGCTCGATCATCACCACATAATGACTCATAATCGAGGTTTTTATCAAACCATCGAAGATTTAGGTAAACACAATCTCAAAAGTCCTTAACAAGGGAAAAATAAAGCCTAAATAAAAGGTCGCATCGAACCAAAGCGTAAGATCCAATATCACCAGCCCACATAAAAGGTCGCATCGACCCAAAGCATAAGATCCATTTTCTTCAGCTCACAAAAATGGTCGCACCGCCCCAAAGCGTAAGAGCCACTGTCGCCAGCTTGAAATTCAAAAACTTGAGGGTCGAATAAGCTCGAGCCGACACCCGACTCGGAGACTGAACCCAAAATAGTTGACCGAACATCCCTAAGAACACAGGCATGAGAGCTCGAACGACTTATACTAAAAGGTCGCATCGATCAAGTGCCTTAGAGCCTACGGGCCAGCCTAATAAGCCCCAGGGCTATTCTATGAATCTAAGGATTCTTTTCAACTCAAGACAAGTTCGTCTGGCTAAAATCAAGGCAAAAATAAATGCGAGAGGAATAAAACTGCAAGGTTTCTTTTTATACACATATGCAAAAAAACACAAGCTCCATTTACAAACGTGCTTTGAAAGTACTATATAAAGAATCAGAAAGTGAAATCTACGTCCCCCTTAGGGACTATGGCCCACCGGCCTCATCTTCGCTATCATTGGCATCAAACAGAAGTAACCAAGTATCGCGTTTGTTCGTCGTTGCTTGCTTTACCTCGTCCGAGAGATCAAAGCCCCTAAAGCGGATCTTCTTGAGGGTTTTCCTTCAAAACTTACACCGAGCATATTCATTGATCCTTGTCCTCGCGGTCAGTATTCCTTCTCAGCTCAAATTGGGCATCGGCAGCATCCTTCAAATAGATTGCCACCTTCTGTCCAGCCTTAATTTGGCTCATTATGTCTTTGGCCTAGGGATCCACAACCTCGACCTTCACCTTCAAAATCTTAGACTCAAGCTTCGTAATCATATTTGTTCGACCCGAGCTATTATTACGAGCTAAGAAAAGTTAAACCTCAAAAGTGAAGGCTTTAGCCAGAGCACCCTTCCCCGCTAAAGCCTGAACCTCCGCTTAAGACTTTAACTCGTCATACTCGCACTTGGCTCAGTCAGCTTCATTCTGAAGGCGCTCCAGGTCCTCCATATTTTTCTACGACAGAAAGAAATGGAACATTAGCCTCAGGATCTAGAAGAAGGAACACACACTCACATAGAACAAAAACTACCTACTTCATCAGATAGATCTCATAATTCAAGCTCCGACTCGCCTTATATTGTAAGTATGCCAACTCAACTTCCCTCTTATCGCAAATGAGCCTAAGGGATTTCTCCCCATCTAAAGCTTTTTGCAGCCTAGCCTCACGATGAAGCAGCTCGGACATAATATTGTCAAAGGCATGCAAAGGAAAACTCAATAAGGAAGGGAAGGCATGAAACATGAAAGGCCTATGCCAAAACTCACTACAAAACGAAGTCCTGGGCTTCCTCTAAGTCGAGCACGCATTTTCTAGTCTAGCTCCCTCAAAATCGACCCCGGTTGGGGAACAGTCGCTCAGTGCATACGATCCCTAGTCTTGAGTATCTCTCGAAGAACATTTGATGAAAAAAGAAGATGTCAACGGAGGAGAAACTGCTTTTCGGAAACCAAAAATCATGGGCGTAGTAGGCTCAGTCAATACCTCCACCCCAGGCCCCCGGTCCGGCTTTGCCTTACTTTGAGTGTCGTCGCCCTACAAAGGCATTTCTTGCTCGTTGTTATCATTCTTTAGCCCAGAAGCTGGCAATCCTTTTCATTCTCCTTCTCCGTGAGGGCACGACCTCGCCCTAAAAGACTCCTCAATGCCTACAATAACAAGAGTGCATTTACAAAACCTCTCTTTGCCATAAGCAAAACTACGAAGGTACGAGTATACCACTTACGTGTAAAATTCCACTCCTTAGGGAATGGCAGAAACTCCACAAGGATAATATCAACAGTCCATGCTCGTACGAATTGGCCTATTCGCTCCCAATATCCGTCTTCTTCATTATCAATAACGAAAGGCATGGTCAAACTTCATCGTAAGGTTAGCAGAACATGATAGAGAAAAGGCCGATACAACCTGATAAGATGATTAAGAGTGAATTCAAGTCCCACTCTCTTCTCAAAGAACCTCATCATCAATACTATCCGCCAAAATGATGGATGAATCTGCGCCAAGGTGACCTGATACTTTCGACAGAAGTCAAGCACAACCCTATCAAGGAGGCCCAGTGTAAAACGATACATGCACCATTCAAAAAGCCCTCAACATGGTCATTGATACTCTCTTCCAGGAAAGGTATCTACAGTACTACCTTTTCCCCCCGCCCGTAGTCTTTCCTCACCGAGTTAAAGTTTTTATATCCTGTCAAAAAAGTAAAAATCAAGGTATGCTCACGTTGATCCTGAGCATCAGGATACTATTCCGATGAGAGGTCCCCTTTCAAAGCAAAATGCCCCGAGTCTGGCCCAACTAGCATCAGCGCGCTCTGCCAACAAGGCCAGAACCGGAGGGGGGGACTCTCTCCACCTTGCCCAATGGATCTTGATGTAGCAGTCATGAATTTGGTAAAATTAATGAACTGGAGTAGTAATTTGGGCAACGTTAATACTAAAATAATGAAGGGACTAATGCAGGAAAAGAGGATAACTTCTCGGAAATGGTGGAATCTCCAAAATAGCGAAGACAACCCTATATATGGAAAAGGCGACAACGATCTGCCTGCCTCAAACACCGATTAAAAATACTAGCCTAAATGACTTTGGGTAGATCTGTTGGCAGGATCACCTCGGTCACTTCATAGACGTGTCATACACTTGAAGACGACATATGATGTTTTGGAATCGGAGACCCCCACATGAACCAATCCCCGATATGGTACCCAATCTCAAGGACCTCTATCAAAAGAAGACGGGCTCCTAAAAGCCACTAAAATCATTACAAGTACTGAGATGGTACTTGATCTCGAAGACCTCTATCAAAAAAAGACATGCTCCAAAAAGCCATTAATATATCATTACAAGTCCTGAGATGGTACCCGATCTCGAGGACCTCCATAAAAAAATAGGCTCCAAGAAGCCATTAATATCATTACAAAGGTACCCGATCTCGAGGACCTCGATCAAAATAAGACATGCTCCAAGAAGCCACTAAAATCGTTACAAGTCTTTAGATGTTATCCAATCTCGAGGACCTCCATTAAAAGAAGAAAGGCTCCACGAATCCACTATAATTGTTACAAGTCCTGAGATGGTACCCGATCTCGGGGACCTCCATCAAAGAAGGCATGCTCCAAGAAGCCATTAATATCACAGCAAATACCGAGATGGTACCCGATCTCGAGAACCTCTCCCAAAAAGAAATTAAGCTCTAAAATGAGCCTCACATATATAAGCTTAACCTCGATGTGGCACCCTACTTCGAGCATTTCAGCTATCTCGAGCATGGATCATCTACTCGATTCTCCAGACCTCAAATTATTCAAGCTCAAGGTCAAGCCAACTCCCGCTCGAAGGCCACCGATAAAGCCTTAAGGCTATCTTTCATTTTGAGATCAAGCTATCTCTATTCTGAGACACCCGAGCAAACTCCCTCTCGAGGGGTATCGCAAGGTTTAAAAAGCTGATCATTTTGAAAAGTTAGAAGCCTTACTCTTATCCAACTCGAAGTCAGGGGTCCTAAGAATCCAAGTCCATCGATCATACCCGGGCTCGGTCCAAGAGCCGGCAAAAGATTCCACAAGGAATCAGATTAATCAGTCAAGAGCCAGAGAAATACTTGCACCCGGGTTTGACATTTACATTCAGATTATTCGCAAATACATGTAAAGGGAAATAAAACATAAATTATAGACAAATTGAAGAAACATCTTTTCCATTAATAAACAACAGTTACAAAGCCCACAAAGGGTCTTTACACATAATTACATATCCCACGAGGGGTCCTTATAGAGATACAAAGATGCAAAAGAAAATACATACAATAAAAGGCAAGAGTCTAAGCTGTTCTCGGGGGTGTATTCTCGGCAGCACTATGTTCGACCGCCTCCATCGGGAATCACGTCTCTGGAAGCCTGATCTCGGCCCGCCAACGGCATCTCAAAGGACAAGGAAGTCAAAGGAGATGAAGTGCCACACCAAGCTGGAGTAGAAAGGTGAGCAGCGGAGTAAAGTCCGAATGCCCTCCTGAGTAGCGGTATAGAATCTGAATATCTTCCTAAGTGGGAAACAATCGGTATCCCTATTCATCATCTCGTGACAACAACAACGACATGTTAATACGATCGGTAAGGGAAGGCTTGAAGGAAGGCCGTAGCGTGGCTGACGGGAACACCGCCATATGACCTTAAGGCCGCGGGTCTCAAACACGAGAGATAACAATGGATGAGGATGAAGAGAAGGAATGATATTGGAAAACATTTGAATGAGGAAATGGTTCCAGGAGATTCCCTTTTATGGGGGCGGCAGTGTACCCGACGGCCCTATTAATGTCTTTGAAAGACGTATTGACTGGCGCAATCAATGCATTTTTTGGGAACTGAATCGACGGTGATATTGTCACTTTGGAGAATCAGAATAGGTAGTACAATGAATGACACTGAAAAGATGAAACATCTGGATGCCTCAATTATCATGAAAGGATTATGTCATAAGTATGACATCGTCGCGGGAAAGTTCGAACGTATGAATATCAAAATCGTTTCTTACCGTTCCACTATTAAAAATGCGGGGTCTATCTGTATGCGTTAAAATCGGAGGGTCCAATTTTTGGCCAATATAACACCTCATAAGCAAATCCCTCCAAAGGCTCGGAACTACGGTCGAAATTCACCTTGAAGGGCCATCGATGCTCAACCTCGAGACGGTGCAAGTCGACAGCTATGATAAAAAAATGGAAAGTTCCCTAGGCGCATGACTAAGGCTGGCAATATCTAGAGGTCTAGCTCTGACCCGTATCAGGGCATTGGGTAGTTATACCTGCCCCATATCTTTATAATTATGGTCTTGTATTATGTTCTCCCTAATATATAAAGGGGAATCCTTGTCATTTTATAGAAGATCTGTTGCTTAATACAAAATATACAAGAACATTCTCTCTGCTCTCTATCATAGTCTCTTGTGCTTTTACTTCCATTTATTGCTTACATTCATTGTGTTCTATTTATTGTTCTTTATTTATTGTTTATCATTTTCATAAAGGGTCATCATCATAGCTCTAATAACTATTATCTCCCCCTTGACTACCCCGAATGGCCACCTAGCTCGACCCCAAGGTCCTGTAATCGATAGCTCGAAGCCTCCGATCAGCCACCGTTTCGTTCGACTATCATACTGTTTCTAAGCTAAAATGTTGCACCGATATACTTTGTTGTACTTGTGTATAAACTCCAGCATATTATGTTGCACCGGTATATTTTGTTGGCTCTAGTATAACATACTGGAGCACTGGTGCTCCAAATTCCAGTATATTATACTGGACCATTATACTTACTGCAACTCTAGTATATTATGCTGGAGTTCTAGTGTACTTATGCTGGAGCTACATCATATTATGCTGGAGTTCAGCATACTATCTTGAAACTCCAGTATAATATGTTGGAGTTCGAGTATACTTATGCTGAAACTCCAGCATAATATACTGGAGTATTTTCCGGGTTTTGAATAACGTTTTCGCTCAGATTTATCTTTATATTAAAAGTGGTTATATTTCAATTACTTTTGTAATTGGGCTATTTTGTAACGACCAATTCTAAATTTGTCTATTTTTAAATTTGAGAAAACTACCCTCTATAACCCTTCAAAATTTTAATAGCCATTGTTTTGACCTACTTTCAAAAAATGGCCTTTCGGCCCAAACATATTGCATATTGTAGCCGAACGGAATGAGTATGACAACATAAGTACCTATAGCCCAGTGGACAGGGCGCCTATTACCTAAGCTGATGGTCGCAGGTTCGACCCCTACCTAGCGCAATGGAGAAAATCCCTTTTGCAATGTATAAATATTGTATCCTAAGTTCGATAGTGTATCATTAGTGTATATTTAGCAAAACTCAACTGTGCTTGTGTATCTAAAGTTTATATATTTGTGTACCCCAAATATATTTTGTATCGTGAATGTATAATCTGTCTAAAAAATATATCAAAATTGTATATAATGTGAATTTTCTAATATTTTGGTGTGTGTATATATATATATATATATACATAATTGATACATATTGTGCAATTATATTTTTGTATAAAATTGTATATAAATCGTTATATGTATAGAAGGTGTATATTTTTAGTTAAACAATATATAAAAGTTATATATACAATATTTCCTAAGCTTGACAATGTATTCTTAGTATATTCCGAGTTGTTGTGTATTTTAAATGTATAGAAAAAGTATATTGTTCAACTTCTGTGTATAATGCGTATAGTACATGTATAACCTATACATCCCCTTGTTCTTCTTATTCTTCTTTTATCATGGGGTATTTTTGCTTATGAATTATAATGTTTTTCTACATTGGATAAAAAAAAATTTAATTCTTTGTAAAAGTTAAAAAGAGAATTATAATTTGTGTATAATAGGAAGAAGTATGATGGTTGTGGAGAACACAGTTGTGTTTGATGAAATTTTGGGGTTGAATGGATAGTGTTTGACGCAAATTTCATTGGGTATGAAGGATTCGGGAGGGGGGAGGGGGGGTGATTTGGTTAGATTTTAAATTTTTTAACTACTAAAATTAAGTTTAAAAGAATGTTAAACCACTGTTAGAGGTTGGGCTAGAAGCTATTATGGTTGCATTGAGGATCCAGTGACTCTGGGTTTTACTTGCTAGCCTTTATAATTGGTTTTGGGCTATAAATTGTACACTTTATTTTGCGGCTACCAGTTGTCATTAGTTTTAACCGAGTGGCTACAAATGATTTTCTCTCTTTAAATTTCTCCGGTAGTCTACAGAAATTGAAGCCCATCCAATTCAAATCCAATCAGATAGAAGTTGAAGCCCAGCCCAGTCAAATCAACCAAGTATTGCTTCAGTTACAGTTTTCTACTTCACTAATAATTAACACACAAGCAAGATAATGAAGGTGGGCGGTGGAGTGGCTCTCGGATGTCCACGCGCCGTCGTATTTCCCGGCAGTTTCTTCGACCTCTGCCGGCCAGCATTCCGTTGCTATTCCTCTTCTTCTTCTCCAGGTACTGTAAATTAGCAAAGCTACAAATACTTCTCTGTGTATATTTTTTTTTATACATACATATGGATAGAGGCGTAATTAATTAATATACTTAGAGTGAAATTTGAATTTTTAAATTGGCGGTCGTCCATTCGAGTGTTATGTTAGTAAATCTTGGTAGGTTCAGTGTACTGAGCTATTTCATCCAGTTTAATTTGATCCTAGCTGGTTCTTTGTAAACGTTTCATTTATTTGAATGCATGAATGGGTGGTGGAGTGAGAATGTTGGGATTTTTGGAATACAGATCATGTTTCCTTTATCAAAGATGTAGCTGCAACTCAAGCACCGGAGCATTTGAATGAACTTCTCAAAATCCTTCAGGTGAGAGGTGAGGCACTCAATTTCGTGTTGAAAATTTTCATTTCAGTAACATTTCTGTGGGGCATAAATGTTTGATTAATCTGAGGTATGCTTCTATTGGGGAAAAAATCAAATTAAATAGAGAAGCCGGCTTTAATTAGTTATTCCTGATAAAAATGTCTTTACAGTAATGCTGGAGTCATTTTTTGGAAAACTTACCTTGTTCTGTATGTGTCAGAATATATCTGGTTCAGAGTGCTTCTAGTTAGAGTTAAACATTACTACAATAGTACCTATATTTACCTATTTAATGCATGTTATTGTTTGGACATAACTTATAGCTACTGAAACTTAAGGTGTCACGACTCTTGACATATCGGATTAGGACAATCCCCTGATCTTGGTTATTTTATATTAAGGAAATGTTGTATGATGACCTTTTAGAACCGATGGTGACTTGTGTATATCCTTTGTTAGGCTTACTTAGCCGAGATTCTTTCTTTAGCTTAAGCTGGTATTGATATAATCTTCAAACTGTGGGGAGTTGATAGTTTTTGTTATTACTACAATAACTGATGATCATTATGAACCTTATGCACTGCTCAACACCTTGTGATAGGGGAGGAAATAATTTCTCCTGGTGCCAAGCGAGGGCTGATTCCTCTAGCGATTCCTCTTTCCAGAAAGGGTTCAGGTATGGTGGGAACTGAATTTCATATCAAGCTTCTTTATTGAAAGTATGCTTCTATGTTCATTGTTTTTTCTTTCTTTTTTTTCTTTGTAGATTCTGTAACTGCACTGTTGCGATGGCCAACTGCCCCATCTGGGTAATATAATTCATCAAATTGCTGAGTTTTTTGATTTATCTATTCTGCTTTTTGGGAGCTATCTTGGTTTATTCTCTGGGTCTGATTCTCGTAATTGCCCTCGGGAAAAAAAGGATAATTGTATTTGATCTATATCCTCATTGTTCACAGGATGGAGATGCCATTGGTAGAGGTGCGCAAGTATGGTGTATGGCTATTAGCTAAGAATGTAAGCTACTATGAACTTGCTCAACTACTTGGGATCTGGATGAAGTTTGAGAGGGTTAATTGCTTCTCGTGTACTCTGGCTTTGGTAGCATGCATGAATGCACACAATTTATCTCTCACCTTTCCATTTTACCATGATATAGGTAGATCAGTACATTCACAGGGTATTGGTGGAAGAAGATGCAAACAGCCATCAAGAAAGAGCGGATGAATTGTTCCGGATTTCAGCTGGTGCGAGAAAGAAACTTTATGAGAAGGGTGACTTTATAGCATCAAAAATTTCAAGCTTAGATACTTATATATTGAAGAAGGTAGAAAGGAAGTATGTATGCTGCAGTATCTTATGTTGGGCATTATTTGACTCAAGACTAATTGCGCCCATTTAATTTTCTTTTTAGGTTGGCTTGTTTCCAGACGTACTGGAGCGCAGAGTTAAGCAGCATTTTGACAATGGAGACAATGTAAGAAAGTTGTTCTTTATTTAGTAAGCAATGCTCAATTCTTAGCATTTGAGTGATATGTACGTGCTGTTGGAAGATTTCAGCTCTGGTGACGGGAGAATTTTATACAAAGAAGGAGCATTTTCCTGGATTTGCGCGGCCTTTTGTCTTTAATGCTGAAATTCTGCTGAAGTCTGTATATCTCGTAGTTCTTGTTCATCCCTAAATCTGTATATCTATTAAACAAGTTATTTCTATAGTTATTTACTCATATTCTTCTTTTCTTGTCTAGGGTTGGGCGCATTGTAGAAGCTAAAGATGCTGCTAGAGGGGCTTTAAAATCACCATGGTGGACTTTGGGTTGCGAGTACCATGTATGCCATTCCTTGTTCCAATCAATATCTTCTTGCCTTTTGCAGCACACTGATGTTAGGTCTGTTTGTTTACTCTTTACTGAACCCCATGCAGGAAGTTGCTAATATAGCTGAATGGGAAGATGAACAAATCGAGTACATCAAAGAGAAAGTAACTGAGGAGGGTAGGCAAGCTGATCTAAAGAAAGGGAAGGAACCTGCTCAGGTTTGACCAAATCCTTCAAACAATTTCAGTTCAAATATGTTTGTATACTAAAATGATATATCTCTTAATAGGTTTCCTCACTTGCATAATGCCTACTTAATATTTCGAATTAGTGCTACTCCGTGCAGAGAAAGAACGGCGTAGCTCCTTTTTCACACTACACCTACTTTGCAGGTTGCATTGGATGAAGCTGCTTTCTTGTTGGATCTAGCTTCTATTGACGGTACATGGGACGATTGCGTGGAAAGGATTGCTGAATGTTACAAGGAGGCAGGGCTGCATGATGTTGCCAACTTTGTGGTTTACAGAGACTAAATTACCAGTAAATTTCTGAATACTAGACATGTTATACGAGAGACTTCCTATAGTTCCTAGTTTGTATTGGCCTATTCAGTTTTGACTCTAGTTCTGTGTATTCTAATTCTTTGCAGTATAACAAGAAGACACTTTACAGCAGTCCTTTTAAATGCACCGTCATTGAGGTCTCTTCCCTCACGCTGGCGTCAATTGTAAAAGACCAGAAAAGGAAAAACAGTAGTAGTTAATAGCTTGCAGAAGTTGAAGCGTCCATAAAGTATGGTTCGCGATCCAAACAGCTGTTTACTCTTCGATATCCTAATAAGAAAAGGAATCCCAGATTTGTGCAACGTGCAAAATTATTCAAACATGTTTGTTGGGGGTCCAATGTTTGATATAATAACAGGAATATACTCACGCTCACATTCAGTTTACTTGTCCTTTTTTTTTTTATCAAGTACACATTACTCAACTAGCAAAAAGTGTATTTGGCAAGTATGAAGCACATGTGACACTCATTTCACTTTGGCTCAAGCACCAAGTTTTATCCCTAGTTCCATTTGCCATGGAAAACTAATCAATGAGGTTTAAGGTAAGTTCTAGTTCTCATATACAATACTAACAGTAGAACAAGAAAAGGAAAAAGAGAAACGAAAGAGAGGGAGATAGAGAGTGGGAAACAAAAACATTGCTTTCTGCGCCAAACCAACCCATGAATGTAGCATAGACATCACTAGAACCAGCATGATGCAGCTTCGAATTACATCCATGCAGGTCATACGTTAAGTTTTGTCTTGCTACTATTTTTCTTGCCTTTTCGCAACAGCTTCTTCCACAATCCTAGACCATTCTTTTTCTTGCTAGGTACAATAGCCCGGGAGCCATTAACAGCTTCATATCCTGAGTGCCTGCTCCCATTTGTCAACGGAGACTTTTCCGGTTGTTCCACTGAACTTCCAACACTGGAGGATGTAGTTCTCTTGGCATCAAGAATGACTTCCTTGGTAGTAGGAGAACCCATTTCATTGTCCTCAGCCAGCATCTTGTCAAAAAGAGATGAACGACGTCCAAAACTCTTCCTTGGGATTGTCATAGTAGCACTAGTTGTTTCTGAGGTTGTAGATATCACCTTATCAAAGAGAGCTGCATCCCCAGGCGAGGCCAATGCTTTCAACTGCTTCCCTAGGTTCAAAATAGTCTCTTGACACTCTGCCAACTTTTCTGAAGCTGCAGTGATCTCCCGATCCTATACAATTAAACAGAATATTTAAATGAGCCAGTACATTTGCGAGGCCTGAAGGAATTTAACTGAAGCTGATGTGAACTTACGCTTTGAAGAAGCTTTTCTTCAGGGTCCACCTCGGCATTCTCTGCTAACTCCCTTTGTTTTGTGCTGCAAATTACGCATTTCAGGAAAAGAAAATCCCCTAGACAATTACCTTTAATAAAATTTACAAAAAAACTCAGATGTACCTTTCTCGCTGCAGCTGAAGTATATGAGATGTAGAATCAAGCTTCTTATAGGAGTTATTTTTGTCCTCAAGTTCCTTTTCTAAACAGCAAGCTTTTCGACAAGCTTCATTCATTTCCAGTTTAGCTGCTTTGAATCGCATATCAAAGTCTTCTTTCGCCATCTTTTCTTTCTCAACTTGATGCTCAGTCATCTCCTTTGATTGTCTGAGATCTTCTACTTCTTTTTGCAAGCTTTTGATTGTTTTCTCCGATTCCTGAAGTTGAACCATCAAGGAATCACTCCTGACAGTTTCTGCTTGCAGTTTCTCATCCAAATCGGCCTTTGTAAGTCCCTCTTCTGGAAACTCATCTTTCGATAATTCACTTTCATTATCTACAGATGGTAGAACTTTTTCCTCTGGCAAAGAACTCATACGGCCGAGTGAGGAAGAACCCGGAGAGTATAATGAATTTCCTCTTCCAGTCTGAAGTTTATCAAATTCAAAGATAGGATTAATCCCCCCAGTCTCCATCTCAATCTCACTTCGCGAATCATCCCAGTCAAAATGGTTTTTTATCGCATCCTTCATGCTTGAAACATCTTGAAGGGAAAAACAGTGGTTCACAATCCATTCCAGGGTCCAGGTTAATCTTTCAATAAACTTCTCTATGTGAACCTTTCCATTCAATAAATCACGGCAAGTTTGAACAAATTCTTGAAGAATAGCAGATAGTTCTGAAGTTTTCCACTGGAAAACACGAACCATATAGGCTGTCTCCTTCGGTGCACTTTCATATGGTAGAAGTCCATTACCCTTGCAAGATAAGATGTCTGGAATATTGTCATCTGACGAGGGTATATTGATCCCTTCTATGATATCAATCACCTTATTGATTGATGTACCCATGTACGACAACATGTTTGGTTCACACTGTTTTGCCAATGGGACATTCTCACCAGTTCCTGTATTTGATGACTGCCATATTAATGAGTCGTCATGTATACCCTGAGATATACACTCACCAATGTTGGGAGTACAGGTAACATCAGTATCTATTGAGCTTTCATTTGCTTCCACAGGGTTCTTAGTTGAGGGACACTTTTGTGCTAGAGCAGTTTTAATATCTGCCAGTATTTCATATGGGTTTCTTTGTGCTACATGGCCATGCTCCAAAAGCATTTTCAGTATGTTATCAACTACACTAGTAGCTTTATTTGTCAATGTTCCTTTTAACTGGATATCATTGCTGGAGACATAACGATTTGTCACAGGAATTCTCTCTCTACTATCTCCTTCTGATGAATGAGAACATAACTGAAACTCCAAAGCACCCCCATCTCCATTTTCCCTCGGTAAGGCATGATGAAGAGCTCCCAGAGCGTTATTTGTAGACTCGATGGCTAATTTTTCCATCTCCGCGAAGTCATCCATCAGATTTATATCTGAAGCTCCTACGCTTATAGAGGATGGTGGACCTATTTTTTTCTCATTTTTGAAATGCTCCAGCTCTGACATTAGTACAGAAGCCCACGACTCAGAACAGCCACCTATGTCATCGCTGCCCATATCAGACAGTGATGTCACAGACAGTTCCTGCACAGAGGGAAGATATTTTTCTGGTTCAGCAGTTGTTAGAGCATTTGTCATCCTAGATAGTTTGAGTTCATTAGTTCTTTTGTATAGCGCTTCTTTCAGAGTCCGATTTTCCTCATCCATCATGCATAAATGCTCAGCAAGGAAGTTAATCTTCCTGTTTGGAGTATCAGGAGCCGTCTCTGAAGTTAAGTCTACTGAAGTATTTGAAGACGGATTTGACTTCCTTCTCCTCATTTTATCATGATCCTTCCCCAGCATTTCAACTTCATTCTTCATTTTGGCCAAGGTGGCAGGGCCTGGCAGTCTCTTTCTAACAAGGTTGCGTAGCCTTTGACATTCTGAGTCCAGTTTTGCAATTTTCTTCACACTCTCCAGATGTTGCTTGTGTGAAACATCAGCTGTTCGGCGATTAAATTCTCTCTCCTCATTCCGGATCTCAAGCTCCTTCTCAAGGACCCGAACCTCATACCGCAGAGAAGCATTCTCTTTTCCAACAGATTCCAGTCGCGTTTTCAAGGCACTGAAATCTGCTTCTGCCTGAGCTAATTCTCCCTTTAAGTGACCCGTTTCCTTTTCCTTTGCCATGAGAGCCATACTAAGCTGAGTGTTCTCGGAACCTAATCGTGAATGCTTTTGTCCTGCATCTGCTAATTTTCTCTCTAAGAGAGTCCTTGTTTTTTCGAACTCTTTCGATGCCTTCAATACTGTATTGTGAATCCTGTTCTCCTGCTCATCTCTAATGAAACGCAACTGCTGCATACATTCCTTGAGTGCTGCATCCAAGTTAACTAATCTCTCTTCACCCGCTACACTCTGCTGTAGAGCTTTTTCTAGTTCTTGCTTTAGCAATCTTGCTTCTGTTTCAGTCTTCTCCCAGCCTACATGTACCACTCGTAAGCGACTGTTTTGGGGTGGGGGGCTACGTTTTTTGGATTTCCAGGGTGGATAGAAGGTAAAACAATGTAAAAAGAAGCTAAACACATGAATATGTAAATATGATGGTAAATTAGCTAGGGTTACCTGCAATTGCTTCCTGTGCAATTTTCATCTGTTTCTGTGCAAAATCATCTTTAGCACGACATTCCACCAGAGCAGAAGAAAGCTTGGCATTCACAACCTCCAGCTCTCTTTCTAGTTCAGCTTTATCACTCAATAGTGTCTGTGTCTGCAACTAAAAGAAGAATACAAAAGCTGGTTCAAAGCACATAAGACTATCATCAACTACAACAACAACAACAACTACCCACTATAATCTCACAAGATGGGGTCTGGGGAGGGTAATACGTACGCAGGCCTTACCCCTACCCGAAAGGGTAGAGAGGCTGTTTCCAATCGACCCTCGGCTCAGGAAACGACTATCATAAACTAAAAAGCTAAAACACATAAGTATAGAAGATTTCATCAAGTTCAAGCAGGATCATCATTTCATCTACTTCCTTCCAACAGCAGATACATTCTCAACTAATTAGGTTTGAGTTTCTTGTCACGGGGGAAGTGCAGAAGGTTATCGAGCCAGTTTGAACCCCCCCCCCCCTTCCACCAATCAGAAGAAACTACAGAAAAAGAAAAGGAGAGAATACGTGAAGGGATTCAAATTTTTATTTTTATGAACTCATCTTTCTCCAGGTGGGAAAGAGTTTCACAAGGCTGCCTCTGAAAGTGGTGAGAAATATATTTGTCTTTTTTTTTTTTTAAAACACAATATTTTCAACTATCAAGAAAGTAAGAGTTCGAGATTTTAATCTCCCTAAAAAACTACTATTAAGTGGGCTTCTGTATGACTAGTTCCAACTTCCAATTATCCGAAGATCCTGCTTATTTACAGTTATATGTTTTGCATTTGTCTTTCTCAGCTCAGACGAAAGTATACTTGAAGCCGTTATAAACTCTCACACATTGGAAATGAAAGGATTGTTTGCATAATATATAAGGCGAATATTCTTCTACTTCATCACTCCTGAGTCGACAAAACCCCAACAGTTACTGCAGCTTGTAGTTGAACCCTGGTCATTTAGTTAACTCATATCTCTAATCAATTTGCAGTCAAAAGCAAAGGTAGAGGCAGTTTCTTAAATTTTTTCTTACCAGGGAAATGAAATACGTGAGAGTTAAACTTGACCAACGAGCTAAATAAATTTGGCAATGAAAGGAGAAGAAAAATTAAAAAGACTATGTATTTAGTTACCTCTTCGTCATGTCTTCTCGAAGAGATATTTGCTTTGTCTTCAGCAACCGTATTTTTATGTGAGGATTTTTTCTTCCAGGGCCATGGTTTGTGATCCATTGTCTTTCAGAATATCTTTAGGTGCAGTCTTGTTTATCCAAAATGTTGCAGTTACTCTGTTCTTGTCTTAATTACATCTATAAAAACAAATATCTCTTAACATAACAATTCGACAAATGCAACTTAAACAGTGAAATCTCAAAACGGAAACAAGGATATGCAATTCGAAAGTGCTTCCCGGAGTCAACTTCACAAATCTGATATTGAAATCATTGGCATTCAACGCATTGATGTGAAAATAATCTCATATTAGTGAATTAGATCCATTTCTAGAGTAGTTTCCAGAGTCCTGTTACTGTCCTATATAATACCAATTATATATATATATATATATATGTAAATGAATAAAATCTCGCATGATATATTTCACAATTTCCATTACCTCGTTGCCCAAGGATCAATTAAAAAAATATCGGTACACACACGTTCATTTTTTCCCCTCTTCTATGACAGTATATGTCAAAATGCAGTAAAACAACATCCCAAAACAGAAACCTAAAAATAGAGAATAGCAATTAATGATTCGTGAAAGAGAAACATTATTTGGAAATGGGCTTAGCTTCTGACATTAGATAGAAGAACACAACTCCGACCAGCTCATGAATCTGTCCGAAGACAACAATGCAAATGAAACTTTTAACTACAAACTAATGTACTACTTGACAAACAGTAACATAAAACTAATAAAACATCATTTTCAAAGCATATTTCAGTTACATTATCGATCCAACCTACCACCATTTGCATAGCATTGAGTATTTGAAGAAGCGAATGTCAACAAATGACAAAGCACTAATAACGTACAGAGTTAAAAAGGAAGAAGAGAATAGGACGGGAAGTGGTGTCGGTATCTGGATCTGAAGAAAGTGAACTGTGAATATTATACGGGTCGGGTCGGGTAATGAAGGGGACAGAGGAGATAAAGCTTCGCGGGTTGCTTTGGTTAGAGGGAGCGTAAGAGAGAAAGAAGGTCAGTGTCAACTGTCAACCACTCTCACACACGGTTCTTACGTGAGTCGAGTTGAGAAAAGTGTCACTGTCTCTTGTCCCACTGCTGACTTGTTTATGGGACAAAACTTGTTCTACTCTCACTTTTACTATATTTTGCTACGCTTGACGCTGTTGTATTGTCACTATTGTCATAAGATTCAACTAAAATGGTGAGTTTTTAAATGGTTCATCCAACTATTCTTGGCAATTTTACACGAGTCCGAAATCAAAATAATGACTTTTGGGACTCAAAATACGTTTATACGGTTTCGAAACAAAAGTTATATTTCTAACTAAAACACAATATTATAATACATTTTACTTTAAAGGATGTTTAGCCATTAGAGTAAAATATAGTATAAGAGTTCAGCGGATAACTGATATAACAATAATTCAAATGCATAAAGTACAACATTATACTGCATTTTACATTAAAAAAATCTGCACTCTGAGCTAGGACTTGCCTTATTTAAAGGCGTTAGGATTTTATGAAAATCCATTCAAAATTTTCCTTCAAACTTCGTTCATAGTTTTCTTCATGTTATCAAGCAATTTTTTATCATGTTTGAAGAGCCAAAAATAAGGATTTCATTATATTGGGGGAGTGAGATTGTAATGGAGAATAATTCTTTGAGGTATAGTTCACCTCCACAATGTCATGTTAAATTGGCGCTTACAATGGACTACGACAAATTGGTATCGTTGTTATGTAAGAAAATATGCGTACGGAAACGTTCGGTAAACCTTAAAGTAACTGGTAGATTTCCGTATTCTGTGACTCCGTAGGGGTTTTCTTATTATTCTGAGTTTAACATCGAAGATGATGAAACTCTTTGAGATTTTTGTCGATTTCGGATGAATACAGGGAATTTATTATAATAAAATTGTTGGAAATGTACCTCAAGGTTGAAGACGTTCCCAATAATGACGTTGTGCATAAGGATATCCCCGAGTCATCGGGTGGTTATTTTGGAGCAATTTTTTGCCGGACAGATTCCTGATGAAAGAGCTTGCCTTGATTTAAACTTATCACAATCGACGAATGAGCAGCGAGGAAATAATTTTTCGACTTTATATAATTCTCAAGACGACTGGTAAATTTCAATTTTCTACGCTTTAGCGATGTTTATTTTATGTTTGAATTGGATTTGTATTGAAACTCATATTTTTCATAGGGAGTACCGTCCGGATATAAATTTTACAAGTTATGACCCCACTCCTAGTTGGAATATGCGTAGTTCTAGCATGTTGGACCACGATGGTCCATCCGGGAGTAATCACCAACAAAAAAATATCCATCATGGAACGTCAACACAGTACGACTTGTAAGTGAAGTGATATAGTTATATGTCAAATCAAGTTGAGTAGCTTATCATTTTGCTTTTTTTGTGCAGTGAAAACGAGCAACTTGATGTTTCTGACCTCACACAGTTTCCCATAGACGACGTAGTCACTCGTGATTTGGCAGATGCGCAGAGTCGGGAAGATGATATTGATTATGACAACAATACCGATGAGACTGGAAATGACACACCCTTCCCTAATGGGGGTGATAATGAGGAGGAAGTGAATGTCGAACCTGATCTAACGAGGGAGCATGCTCCTCCACCTCCCATTAGACCAAGAGTGTACGAGTCCCATGTGGCATTTTATGAGCGAAATATTCCCTACCTTGATAATTTTCCAAGTATGCCGGATGTGGATGCCCTCACAAGGGATGCTGACCAATTTCTTTCAGCAATGTGGGATGAGTCTAGACCAGCGGTGCTGGCAAATGGCATGTATTTTTATGATACAGCTCACCTAATTAGAGCTGTAAAAATCTACAGCATAAGAAAGTGTCGTGAGATGATGGTAAGGGAGTCAACTACGGAGGTATACAAGGCTGTATGCCATAGAGACTTTATGGGTTGTCACTGGATGTTGTGTGCCAGCAAAAACAATCAAGGTCATAGAAAGTGGGTAAATATATTAGCACCCACAGATGTGAAATGAACACATTCAATGAGAATCACTTCAACTTGGACGTAGACTTGATTTCTCTTGTCTTGATTCCATAATTGGAAGTGTCTATTAAGTTAAAGATTAAAGAGTGTATTACAGCCGTCCACCAGGAGTATGGGTGTACTATAACCAGTTAACTGCTGCAGCAAGTTCAAATAGTAGACACACATCATAAATATCATATACTGTGGCAGTGTAACGGCCAATCCATCAACAGGCAGCCCATATAAAACATGAATATCCTGAAGCGTGATGGTGTCCTCGCCAATGGGCAAGTGGAAAGTGTGCGTCTCTAGTCGCCACCGATCTATCAATATCGTGATTAGAGATCGAGTTGCAGCCGCCCAATCTCAAAAATCCAACAGAAGCCTGTATCACGCAGGCGCTGGACTATGCGGGAATGAAAACCTCTCTCCATGATAAAGTCCCACATGGCATCCACTCTCCTAGGGTGGAGAGTCTGCTCATACGTAGGCGGTATGATTGCCCTGTAACACTAATATCTCATCCAATAAAGGTCCAGGATGCACAGACGGTACATCTATGTCGCCTACTATAAAGTAAACAATATTAATTTTGTTTTAGTTTTAAAAATTAAATATTTAATTATTTAATTGGACATAGTATATATTTATGGGTTCGAGGCTCGATATTTGAGGTCTAGTAGTATAACGAACCAATTGGTCGTTTTGCGTTTTGGAACCTCATTCCCTTAAATAAAAATTCTCGCACTTGCTTTAACTAATTTATAACTTCTAGGGATGGGTAGTTCGGAATTTGGAAGAGTTTTGAGTAAGAATATGTCCATTTGCCTCTTTAAGTTTCTCAAAAGGCCAATTTTGACTTCGATCAACTTTCTTGGGAAATGGACCTGGATTCGTGATTTGACAATTCCACAGGGTCCATGGGAAAATATGGGACCTGGGCGTATCCCTGGAATCGAATTCCAATTCCCTAAACCGAGTAATGAGTTTTTCTGTGAAATTGTTAAATTGATGTTTTAAATATTTAAATAAACTAAGAAATCATTATTTTCCTATGTATTGGGCTCAAATTTTGATTTTGAAACTTGGTATAGGTCCAAAATATTAGTTAGGACCTACCCGTAAAATTTGGTGTCAATCCGAGTAGTTTAAGGGCATTTTGACCCGTTGGAAGAAAACTTAGAACTTGAAGTTCAATGATTTGGTTAATTTGGTTTTGGGGTTTGATTCCTCAATTTAGCATTATTTTGAGTGTTTGAGGGTTCGAGTAGGTCCGCCTTGTAATTTTAGACTTGTTAGTATGTTCGTGCGGGGCTCGAGATCCCCGAGCATCATGCGAGCGACGTTCGAGCAAAGTTCAAAATTAAGGAAGGGCTGCAACTTTTGTTGCTTCTGTCATAACTGCATCTACAGTTCTTGGACCACAGATGCGGCCTTCTCATCGCAAAAGTGGAAGGGTCCAGGCCTAGAGGAAATCGCAGAAGCGGCCCAGCGACCGCAGAAGTGATCCAACTTCCCCAAGCCCAGTACCGCAGAAGCGGTTGGGCGTCCGCAGAAGTGGGAGCCTGATTGCAGAAGTGGTCCAGGCTTCTTTGGTCATTTTCACAAAAGCGGAGAGTCTCCGTAGAAGTGGTCCCTGCAAAAGCGGTCCCGGTACCATAGAAGGAGAAATCGCTGGGAGGTAGTGAATGCATTTAATCCGAGTTCAAAGTCTTTTGCCCTATTCAATACTCTACACTTAGGAGATTTGGGTGCTTCTAAGAGAGGTTTTCCATATATCTTGGTAAGTAAGTAATTTCCCTTCATACTTAACTTAAATACATGAATATTAGGTAGATTAAACACTAAAATTTTAGTAAAAATCAAGGGTTAGAGCTAGACCTAGGGTTTTAGAAAAAACTATGATTTAAGCATGGAATTTGTTATGTAATGAACTATAAATGATATATTTGTGATCCTTAGGTGATAGAGAACGACTTCCTTCGAAAAATCTCGGAATCCGGGCACATGGGCCCATGATCGGAATTTAGGAAACTTGTGGGGAAGGTTGGGAAATCACTTAAATAGTTAGAATTCAACCTTGTAAGCCTTTATTGACTAGTTCTTGCTCTATTTTAATTAGTTTGTGCTCGTTCTGCTGTGAGTTTAGGGTTTGTGCTTGTTCTTGATATTGGAAGTGCGCTTCGGAGCGAGATACGTCTCCTTTCTAGTCTTGTAAGAGGGAATTGTCCCCATAGGATTATTAAAGGATTAATAGTTGTTACACGCGGGGGGCTACGTACGTACTAGGTGACGAGAGTTCGTGCGTAGCTACTATAATGATAATTGTTTGGGTAGTTTAAGGCTCACATCATTCCTACTTGGGAAATATCTCTTATTTTAAATTACCAATATGATCATTTATGATTTGCTAGAGACTTGAGGAAATGAAAAGTGAACATATGAGCTTGTTGAGCCTTGGTAGGAATGTCCTTGTATATAAATGAGCATTTGTATGCATTCTTGATATGTTTCTTGATGATTATGGATCGGGTCGATTGCCTCAGCGAGAATAGATGCATCTATGGTTCGGGTCGTTCGTCCCTCGGCAATACACAATTTATTTCCTATTGGAGTGGGCCGTCGACCTTGGAATGATTGTGCATGATATATAGATCATTTGTTAAGTATAAAAAGGGGGAAATGGAAATTGAATTATGGTCAAGAACATAAATCTGACTTTTCCTTAAAACTTGTGTTATTGGAGATCCTTATGTTGTATATCTCACATTATTATGTTATCTTGACCTTAGTAAGTATCAGGTCGACCTCTCGTCTCTACTTTTTCGAGATTAGACAGGATAGTTACTGGGTACATGTTGTTTATGTACTCATGCAACCTTTCTGTACTTAAATGTATAGGATTTGAGGCAGGTGGATCTGGGCATCATTTTGGTGCGCATCAGTGAGCACGCTTGGGACTTCTACGGTGAGTTGCTTCCCTTCCATGCTTACCCACAACCGAAGAAGTCCTTCATTGTACTTTTATTTCTGTCTATCCTAATTTAGACAATAGGATATAATATATTATTCTTTGTGTATATTCTACTAGTCCCAGGTAGCTTGTGACACCATGTTCTAGCACACACAATAGTAGACATTTATTTTTGGGTTGTATGGTTATATTGATGCATTATGATCTTTACTAGTCTTAACTTTAATTCGAAAATATATCGTAACTATTTTTGGTTAAAGTAAAAAAATGAGAATTTAATCACATTTGCACATTGGCTGGCCTAACAATGGCGTCGGGCACCATCATAACCTACTATGATAAATGGGTCGTGACAACATAGTATTAGAGCACTAGGTTCACGTAGGTCTCACAAGTTATGGGCAAACCTAATAGAGTCTTGTAGATCAATATGGAGACGTCTGTATTTATCTTCGAAAGGCTATAGGGTGTTAGGAAAGACTATTATTCATTTCCATCGTGCAACTGTCAGTGTACTAAATTTTCCTCTTCTATTCTCTCACAGATGGTGAGGACCCATACCGCCGACATTCCAAACTCGGGGGGAGTTGCTCCCCCAGTTGCCAGAGGCTGGGGGAGAGCACCGACCCGTGGTAGGGGACGGGGGCATCACAAAGCTATTCCAATTGCACCACCAGCAGATCCTATAAGGGATCCCATTATTTTGGAGCAGGGCGATGTGCCCGCAGCTGTGCCTACTCCGGTGGATTTCATGACAGCACCGGGATTTTTGGAGGTCATGGGCCGCATGTTTCGATTTATGGACACTATGACTCAGGCTGGTTTATTCCCAGTGGACCCAGCTATTTCATAGGGCAGAGGGGGAGCCTAGACCCCTACTGCCCAGGCTCCAGGACATGGAACTGCAGTATATTAAACTCCGGGTACACTACCTGCAGATGGGGTTTAGCCAGTTGTTGCAGTGGCGCCCCAGCCCAGGCCAGCTATGGACGGTGATCCGCAAAAGTTATTGGACAGATGGACCAGGTTGCACCCTCTAGTCTTTGGGGGTGAGAGTCATGAGGATGCCCAATATTTCATTGACAGATGCAGGGATAGACTGCACAACATGAGCATATTAGAGTCGCATGGAGTCTACTTCAACTACTTTTTAGCTGGAGGGCAGGGTCCGTAGATTGTGGTAGTCTTATGCATTTAGCAGGCCAATAGGCACTCCTCCCCTCACTTGGGGTCAGTTCACATAGTTATTCCTTGATCGGTACATTCTACCCTTTGAGATGGAAGAGGTGTGTCATCAGTTTGAGCATATAGAGCAGGGTCAGATGTCAGTGACCGATTATGAGGCGAGGTTCTCTGAGTTATATCGCCATGTACTTATGATATTTACCATGGGGGCAGAGAGAGTATAGAGATTCATTGCAGAGTTACACCCCACTATCTAGTCAGGTATGGCCCGAGAGGTAGAGATGAGCACTGGTATTAGCTAGTACTTGAGATTGCTCGCAGGATTGAGGGTTACCATCTGAGGGTTGAGAGAAAATGCAGCAGGATAAGAGGGACAGATTCTCAAGAGAGTTTAGAGGCACCCCAGCTAGGGTCAGAGGTTACTTTGGGAGGGGTCAACCCAGTAGACTCTAGTTTTAGCACCACCACCTGTTCGGGGTGCTCCATTGGGTTCATACAGTGGGTATCTAGGTCCTCTGGACTCTTCAAGTTCTTATTTTACTACTATGCCGGGGAGTTTATACCGTCTACCGGTTGTTCAGGCTTCTTCTAGTGGATCTTCTGGTATTTAGAGTCATCCATCAGGATAGCAGGTCGCTGCACTATGTTGTTTTGAGTGTGGGGACACGGGCCACATGAGGAGATACTGCCCCAGTCTTAGGGGCAAGGCAGTACAGTAGGGGAAGTAGCCCATAACTCCAGCACCAACGGCCTAGTCACCTAGAGGTGGAGGGTAGACTGGTAGATGTCGTCCTAGTGGTGGAGGCCAGACAGGGAGAGGTCAGCCAGCTGCTACCCAGTCAGGTGGAGGACAAACATCCAGTGCTCCAGCCAGATTATATGCTCTTCCAGCCAGGCCAGATGCATTGGCCTCAGATGCCCTCATCACAGGTATTATTTCCGTGAGCGGTAGAGATGCATCGGTATTATTTGATCAAGGGTCTACTTATTCATATGTATCATCTCTGTTTGCTTGTTTCCTAGCTATTTCTTCTGAGACTTTGGGTGTTCCTGTCCATGTGTCCACTCTTGTGGGCGATTCCGTGGTTGTGGATCGGGTCTACCGGTCTTGTGTGGTTACATTCTGTGGTTATGAAACGAGAACGAATCTTCTATTGCTTGATATGATTTACTTTGATGTCATCCTGGGCATGGATTGGCTATCTCCATATCACGTCATCCTCAATTTTTGTGCCAAGACTATTTCACTAGCTATACAAGGGTTGTCGACGTTGGAGTGGAAGGGTTACACAATTGATACGCCAAGCAGGGTTATTTCCTCTCTGAAGGCTCAGCGCATGGTTGAGAAGGGTGCTTGCCTTATTTAGCTTATGATCGAGACACCACCGCAGAGTCCCCCGATAATTGATTTAGTGCTAGTAGTCCGAGAGTTTGTTGATGTTTTTCCTTCTGATCTTCCTGGCATGCCTCCAGATCGTGATATTGATTTCTGTATTGATTTGGCTCCGTTACTCAACCTAATATCTATCCCGTCGTACCGTATGGCTTCTAAAAAACTGAAGGAGCTGAAAGAACAATTGAAGGAGTTGTTATCAAAAGGGTTTGTTAGGCACAGTGTATCGCCTTCGGGTGCAACAGTGCTATTTTTGAAGAAGAAGGATGGGAATACACGGATGTGCATTGAGTACCACCAGTTGAAAAAAGTCACCATCAAAAAACAAGTATCCATTTCCCCGTATTGATGATTTGTTTGACCAGCTGCAGGGTGCTAAGGTTTTCTCTAAGATTGACTTGAGGTCAGGGTATCATCAGCTGAAGATTCAGGAGTCAGATGTTTCGAAGACCGCATTCAGGGCTAGATATGGCCACTATGAGTTCCTGGTGATGTCATTTGGCTTGACTAATGCTTCAATGTCATTTATGGACTTGATGAATTGGGTGTTCATGCCTTATATTGATTCATTTGTTATCGTCTTCATTGATGACATCTTGATATACTCACGTTGCATAGGGGATCACCAGTAGCATTTGAGAGTAGTGTTTCAGACCTTGCGAGAGCAACAACTTTATGCTAAGTTCTCCAAGTGTGAGTTCTGGCTGGAGTCAGTGGCATTCTTGGGGCATGTAGTGTTAGGGGAGGGTATTAAAGTGGATACTAAGAAGATTGTGGCAGTTCAGAGTTGGCCACGTCCTACTTCAGTGACAAAGATTAGGAGTTTCCTGGGGTTGGCAGGTTACTACAGGCGATTTGTGTATGGCTTTTCATCTATTGCAACACCTCTTACCAGATTGACCCAAAAGAGTGCCCCATTGGTCTGATGATTGTGAGGAGAGCTTCTAGAAGCTCAAGACGGCTTTGACCATAACACTAGTTCTTATATTTCCTTCCAATTCAGGGATGTGTATCGTATATCGTGACACTTCTCACGTTGGCTTGGGATTAATGTGCAGTAGGGGCAAGTTATTGCATATGTTTTACGCCAGCTGAAGGTCCATGAGAAGAATTACCCTGTGCACGACCTAGAGTTGGCGGCGATTGTTCATGATCTCAAGATATGGAGACATTATTTGTATGGGGTGTCATGTAAGGTTTACACCGACCATCGCAGCTTGCAGCATTTGTTCACGTAGAGGGATCTCAACTTGAGGCAACGCAAGTGGTCTGAGTTACTAAAAGATTATGACATTCCCAAACTTTATCATCCAGGTAAGACGAATGTGGTCGTGGATGCCTTGAGTAGAAAGGCGGAGAGTATGGGTAGCTTGGCTTTCATTCCTACTGAAACGAGACTATTAGCTTTGGACATCCAGTCTTTAACTAACAGACTTGTGAGATTGGACATTTCGGAGCCCAGCCGAGTTCTAGCATGTGTGGTTGCTCAATCTTTGTTGTTGGATCAGATTAAGGCCCGGCAGTTCGATGATCCACATTTGGAGGTTCTTAGAGAGATGGTACTTCAAGGAGGTGCCAATGAGATTTCTATCAACGAGAATGGTGTGTTATAGCTTCAGGACCGTGTGTGTGTTCCTAATGTTGATGGCTTGAGAGAGATGATTCTAGAGGAGGCCCACAGTTTGAGATACTCCATTCATTCGGGTGCCACAAAGATGTATCGTGACTTAAGGCAGTATTACTGGTGGCGGAGGATGAAGAAGGATATCGTGGAGTATGTAGCTAAATGTTTGAATTTCCAGCATGTCAAATATGAGCACCAGAGGCCAAGTGGCCTACTTCAGCGGATGCCCATTCCAGAATGGAAGTGGGAGTGCATCACCATAGATTTCGTGATTAGGTTGCCGCAAACTTTGCAGAAGGTTGATTCCGTGTGAGTTATTATGGATAGGTTGACCAAGTCGTCCCACTTTATTCTAGTGGCGACTACTCATTCAACGAAGAGGTATGCTCAGATTCACATTCGGGAGACAGTTAGGTTGCACGGTGTGCCATTTTCCATCATATCAAATAGAGTCCCTCAGTTCACTTCTCATTTCTGGAGAGCAGTCCAGAGTGAGTTGGGGACCCATGTAGAGTTTAGCACGACATTTCATCCTCAGACCGATGGGCAGTCGGAGCGGACAATTCAAATTTTAGAGGATATGCTTAGAGTATATGTGATTGACTTTGGAGATCATTGGGATCAATTCTTACCCTTGGCGGATTTTGCTTATAATAACGGCTATCAGTCCAGCATAGAGATGGCCCTGTATGAGGCATTATATAGCCGGCATTGTCGTTCGCCTATCGTGTAGTTTGAGCCTTGTGAGGCTAAGTTACTTGGTACATATTTGGTTTAGGAGGCATTGGATAAGGTAATGTTGATTCAGAAGAGGCTCCGCACAGCTCAGTCCAAGTAGAAGAGTTACGCGGATCAGAAGGTACGTGATGTATCATTAACGATTGGCGAGAAGGTTCTCTTGAAAGTCTTGCCAATGAAGGGAATTATGAGGTTTGAAAAGAAGGGCAAGCTAAGCCCAAGGTTTATTGGCCCCTTTGAGGTATTGAGGCGAGTTGGGGAGGTTCCTATGAGCTTGCTTTACCTCCCAGTTTATCGGGAGTTCATCCAGTTTTCCATGTATTGATGCTTCGAAAGTATCATGCCAACCTATAACATGTGTTGGATTTCAGTACCATTTAGTTAGATGAAAGTTTGGGCTATGAGGAAGAGCCAGTCACCATTATTGATAGACATGATTGCCAATTGAGGTCCAAGAGGATTTCCACGGTAAGGGTCCAGTGGAGAGGCCAACCAGTTGAGGAGGCGACCTAGAAGTCCGAGGAGGACATACGAAGAAGATATCCCCACTTGTTCAGCAGTACAAGTACTTTTCTATGTCCATTTGAGGACGGACGTTTGTATAAGATGTGGAGAATGTAACGATCCAACTGGTTGTTTTACATTTTAGAATCACGTTCCCTTAAATAAAACTACCCGCACTTGCTTTAACTAGTTTATGACTTGTAGGGACATGTGATTTAGAAGTTGGAAGAGTTTTGAGTAAGAATATGTCCATTTACTTCTTTAAGTTTCTCTAAAAAGGCCAATTTTGACTTCGGTCAACTTTCTTGGGAAATGAACCAGGATTCATGATTTGACGATCCCGGAGGGTCCGTGGGAAAATATGGGACCTGTACGTATGTCCGAAATCAATTTCCGAGGTCCCTAACTAGAGTAATGAATTTTTCTGTGAAATTGTTAAATTAAAGTTTTGAAGACTTAAATAAACTAAGAAATTATTGTTTTCCTAGAATCGGGCTTAGATTTTGATTTCGAAACTTGGTACAGGTTCGAAATACCAATTAAGACCTACCCATGAAATTTGGTGTCAATCTGAGTACTTTAAAGGTATTTTGACCCATTGGAAGAAAACTTAGAACTTGAAGTTCAATGATTTGGTTCATTTGGTTTTGTGGTTTGATTTCTCGATTTAGCATTGTTTTGAGTGTCTTGAGGGTTCTAGTAGGCCCGCCTCATGATTTTTGACTTGTCGGTATGTTGGGGCGATGCTCAGGAGCCCCGAGCGTCAAGCGAAGTTAAAAATTAAGGAAAGGTTGTAGCTTTTGTTGCTTCTGTTATAACCGCATTTGCGGTTCTTGGACTGCAAAAGCGGTACCGTAGATATGGCCTTCTCATTGCAAAAGCGGAAGGGGCCAGGCCTTGGGGAAACTACAGAAGTGGCCCAATGACCGCATAAGCTGTCCCGCTTAAGCGAACCCCAGACCGTAGAAGCAGTCCAACTTCCCCAAGCCAGTACCACAGAAGCAATTGGGCATTCGCAAAAGCGGGAGCCTGACCGCAGAAGCGGTCCAAACTTCTTTGGTCATTTTCGCAAAAGCGGTCAAGTCTCCGCAGAAGCGATCTTAGCATCGCAGAAGCGAAAATCGCCGGGAGGCAGTGAATGCATTTAATCTGAGTTCAAAGTCATTTCCCCATTCAATACTCTACACTTGTACGATTTGGGTGCTTCAAAGAGAGGGTTCCCACATAGCTTGGTAAGGTAGAACATTAGGTAGATTAAACACTAAAATTTAGTAAAATCAAGGGTTAGAGCTAGACCTAGGGTTTTAGGAGAAACTAAGATTTAAGCATGGAATTTGTTATGTAATGAACTAGAAATGATATATTTGTGATCCTTAGGTGATAGAGAACGACTTCCTTCGAAAAATATCAGAATTCGGGCATGTGGGTCCGGGGTCGGAATTTAGGAAACTTATGAGGAAGGTTGGGAAATCACTTAAATAGTTAGAATTCAACCTTGTAAGCCTTTATTGAATAGTTCTTGCTTTATTTCAATTAGTTTGTGCTCGTTCAGCTACCAATTGAGGGTTTAGGCTTGTTCTTGATATTGGAAGTGCACTTCGGAGCGAGATGAGTCTCCTTTCTAACCTTGTAAGAGGGAATTGTCCCCATAGGATTATAAATGAGTACTTGTTATTAAATGCAGGGGCTACGTACGTACTAGGTGATGAGAGTCCATGCGTAGATACTATAATGATAATTGATTAGGTCGTTTAGGACTCACATCATGCCTAATTGGGGAATATCTCTTATTTTAAATTACCAATATGATCATTTGGGATTTGCTAGAGACATGAGGAAATAAAAAGTGAACATATGAGCTTGTTGAGCCTTGGTAGGAATTTTCTTGTATATAAATTAGCCTTTATGTGCATTATTGATAATTTTCTTGATGATTATGGATCGGGCCGATCGCCTCGGTAAGAATAGATGCATCCATGGTTCGGGCCGTTTGACCCTCGGCAGTGCATAATTTATTTTCTATTAGAGCGGACCGTCGACCTCGGCATGATTGCGCATGATATATAAGCGAACCCCAGACCGTAGAAGCAGTCCAACTTCCCATATATGCTTAAGTTTAGACATCACATGATCATTTGTTAAATATAAAAAAGGGAAAATGGTAATTGAATTATGGTCAAGAATATGAATGTGACTTTTCTCTAAAACTTGTGTTATTGGAGATCCTTATGCTGTATATCTCACATTATTATTATGCTATCTTGACCGTAGTAAGTATCAAGTCGACCTCTCATCTCTACTTCTTCGAGATTAGACGGGATACTTACTAGGTACATGTTATTTATGTACTCATGCTATGCTTCTGTACTTAAATGTACAGAATTTGAGGCAGGTGGATCTGGACATTATTCTGGTGCGCATCAGTGAGCACGCTTGAGACTTCTACGGTGAGATGCTTCCCTTTCATGCCGACCCACAACCGAAGAAGTCCTTCTTTGTACTTTTGTTTCTGTCTATCCTAATTCAGACAGTAGGATAGTATATTATTCTTTTGTGTATATTCTACTAGTCGCCCGTAGCTTGTGACACCAGTTTCTGGCACACACAATAGTAGATATTTATTTTTGGGTTGTATTGTTATATTGATGCATTATGATCTTTACTAGTCTTATCTTTAATTCGAAAATCTATCGTAATTGTCTTTGGTCAAAGTATAAAATAAGAATTTAATCACATTTTCGCATTGGCTGGCCTGACAATGACGTCGAACGCTATTATGACTTATTATGAGAAATGGATCGTGACAAGTAGCACAAGCTATCCTGAATTCTTATGTGAATCAATTTTAATGCTTTTAGAATTTTATTTTAGTTTTATAAATTAAATATTTAATTATTTAATTGGACAGAGTATATATCTATGGGTTCCAGGTTCGATATATGAGGCCTAGTAGCACCAAGCTATCCTGGATTCTTATGTGTGTCAATTTCAATACTTTTAGAATTTTGTTTTAGTTTTATAAATTAAATATTCAATTATTTATTTGGACATAATATATATATCATTAGGTTTCATGCTCGATATTTTAGGCACAGCAACAAGCTATCTTCAATTCTTATGTGTATATATATATATCTTTAGGTTTCATGCTCGATATTTGAGGCACAGCAACAAGCTATCTTCAATCCTTATGTATGTCAATTTCAATACTTTAGAATTTTGTTCTAGTTTTATAAATAAAATATTTAATTATTTATTTGGACATAGTATATATCTATGATTTTCACGCTCGGTATTTGAGGTCCAGTATCACCAAACTATCATGAATTCTTATGTGTGTCAATTTCAATATTTTTAAAATTTATTTTAGTTTAATGAATTAAATATTTAATTATTTAATTGGATATAGTATATATTTATGGGTTCCATGCTCGATATTTGAGGCCCATTAGCACCAAGCTATCCTGAATATGTATGTCAATTTTAATATTTTTAAGATTTTATTTTAGTTTTATAAATTAAATATTTAATTATTTAATTGGACAGAGATATATCTATGGGTTCTAGGCTCGATATTTGAGGTCCGTAGCACCAAGCTATCCTGGATTCTTTTGTAAAGTGTAATTGCATTGAGTTTGTAGTTAGTAGATACTTCAATTAAAGAGATTCTACGCTAAAAAGCTTTATATTTTACTACGCTAAAAGACTCTATATTTTACTACGCTATAAGGCTTTATATTTTACTAAGCTATAAGGACACTATTCTTTAAGCAAATAAATAATATAAACCAAATAAAAATAATAAATATATTTTAATAACATAACATTCACGAAATTACATATAAAACAGTAAAAGAAATTTATGAACATTTTTATTAACAAGAAAAACTATATCTCAACTTTTAACTATTTTTTCTCAACTCTAATAATTTAATCCGGATAAAAATAACATACAAATTTAATCGCAAATAAAACACAAAACAATGTGAAAAAACATTCAAGACAATAAATACGTATTATTATATGATTTTCGACATCAACTAAATCGGAATACCTCGATTTATGTTTTTAAAAAAATTAGAAATTTAAAATTTTGAGCTCCAAAGGAGGAAACCACGACAGTCGAAGGCTTGAGTTGAATGCGGGACCCATAATCTTCACTTTTTGTGTGACGGGTAGGGTCCAATCGAATTCTTTTTTAAATGAGGGGTGGGGGACCAGTGTTTGATTTTTAAATAGAAACCGGATGGTTTCTGTCGTGGGGAAGAAGGAGACTTATATTTTAATAAGCAAAATACAGTATAATACTATGCTTTCCTAAATTGCAGTATTATATTGTATTTTACTTTAATGGCTAAATTTTCGTTAACATAAAATGCAGTATTTAAAAAGGTAATTTTTTTAAAACTGTATAAAGGTATTTTGATGGTAAGAGGGGTTGCTCTAATGGTAAGCAACCCCCACTTCCAACCGAGAGGTTGTGAGTTCGAGTCTCCCCAAGAGCACGGTGGGAAGTTCTTGGAGGGAAGGATGTCGGGGGTCTATTTAGAAACAGTCCCTCTACCCCAAGGTAGGGGTAAGGTCTGCGTACGCACTACCCTCCCCAGACCCCACTAAGTGAAATTATGGTAGGTGGTTGTTGTATAAAAGTATTTTGAGTCCCAAAAATCATTATTTTGATTTCGTACTCAATTTTACACTAATGTGTTGTTTTGTTTCTTCAACTAGCATTAGTGCAGGCAGTATGGCAACGTCCGGCCCCCACATACCCTTTTATAAGTGCTTATAATTATGAAGCTTTTGTTCTGTTAAAACAATCCTTTCGTTGGTTAATAATGTTAACTAAGAATAGTGGCCCTTCTTAAATCTTACGAAAGCCAGAAATGAGGTTTAATCTTACCAAAAATATTTATTTGGTTAATTATGTTGTATAAGCTCTTAAATAATGTAAAATAGAATTAAAAGAAGTATAGTATTCTTTCCATCCAAGTTTACTTATCTACTATTCACCTGGAATATCCTTAAGAAATAATAAATAACAAGATAATTTTACTATATCATCCATTATTTATTATTATTGAAAAACCAATTTTGACTATTAATCCAAAATGTTGGAAAGTGATAAAGGTAAATATGTATAAGATTGTAAATTTATCCTTGATTCTGAACTGACAAATAAAAGTGGACATCTATTTTTAGTACAGTAAAAAAAGTAGAGGGAGCAGTTATTATGATAATACCTCATATTTAAGAGATAGAGAATACATAATTATAATGTAGTAATTATCTAATGATGAAAAAGAGTACATATGTTAAAGTTTTGACTAGTTGAATTAAACCAAACTTATATGTTTTCATAGCTCATAGTATAAAAAGGTACAAGTAATGAAGGATAAAATTTTCTTACTCTTTAAATAATTCTAAAACTTGTGATAAACAGATAAAGTAATATCTTATGGTGAGAAGTTTGAAAGTTTACAAATTTTATTCATAATTAAAACTGGATAAATTAACTGAAAGTGACCCAGAAATGGTGAGCTTGGTCCCTTAGCGCAATAAAAAGCTTTAAGCACCGATACTTATGCTTCCACTAATTCAAAAAGGACGATTGTTTTCTCATATGCACAGCTCCCACTTGGCAATAGATTTTGGCTTTATTTTCAAAAAAAAATAATAAATATTATTTGTGTATTATCACGACCCAAATCCCGATTGTGATGGCGCCTAACACCTTGTTAGGCAAGCCCGACCATTGCACATTTCCCTTCCAATTAATTAAACAAGAATAACTTAAGCACAAAATCCAGGATTTGTTAATAATAAGATGATGCAGAAACCGACATTACAGTAATAACAGCCCAATAGATCTAGCGTCACAAGTCATAGCCTCTAATACAACTAGATATCATCCTATACATAAGGAAAATCTAAGTGCGGAAGTAAATGAAATGACAAGAGGAGAAATCGGGTCATGCGGACGTTGGCAGCTACCTTGATAACTCCGAGACTAAACTGAGCAGCAGCAAATGATCTCAATTAGCCTCCGGGATCCCTGTATCTGCACATAAGGTGCAGGGAGTAGAGTGAATACTCCAACTCAATGAGTAATAACAATAAATAACAACTGAAAGAAAGGAATCCTGTAAGAACACTATGCAGTTCTATAAATAACAACAAGGGTATGAGCATTTCTGAAAGGGGAAAATTCAGTACCAGTCTCCTACAGTCCAACAATTTTTCAACACTGCTGCGGTGCGCAGCCCGATCCTCACTAAGATTGTTGCGATGTGCAGCCCGATCCAATATAATAGTAAACTGCGCTCACTGGGGGGTGTGTGCAGACTCCGGAGGGGTTCCTTCAGCCCAAGCGCTAGAATACTGCGGCGTGCAGTCCGATCCACATAATATATCACTGCGGTGTGGAGTACGATCCATATTTATATTTATACTACTGCGACGTGCAGTCCGATCCAATACATGTATATGTATATACTGCTGCGGCATGCAACCCGATCCGGTATATATCAAATACCCTCATTATGGGGTCCTTGACCCCTCTCAGTCAATATAGACTTGGCTTTTCGGGCCCACTCAGCTAAGACAAGATATTCAACCAGAGGTATTTCTCATTTAGAGTGCAATTTGCTAATACCGGTTCATATTATGTTTTACAGTTAAGGATATGACTGAGAGTATGTGTTCAATAGGTAAAGTGAGGTCAATTAGCTCAACAGGCTCCCCTAAGGGTTCTACAGATCAGTACAAGGCCTCAAACATGGAAATTAGCCCAAAATATACGGATATAAACTTAGTCTGAGTCAAGAAGTACAGTAAGCCATCAATCGGGAAGGACCAAGATCGGATCCCCAACAGTAATATCACTGCACTCATCACACAACACGTGTTTCTTCTCAACATAGTACCGTATAATGCAAATACGGGGTTTCAAACCCTTAGTATATCATTCATAACCATTACTCACCTCAAACTGGCCAAAATCCTAGCTCGCCTAGCACTTTCCTCGCAAATTGACCTCTTCGAGTGTAGAATCTGACCAAAACCACAAGGAATAGGTTACAATAAGCTAATGGGACATAGCCCAATTGAAAGAACTCGAAAAACACCCAAAAATACGAAGTTGGCAAAAGTCGAGCCCCGGGCCCACTTCTCAAAAAGTTACGAAATTTATATTTTCGGAATCCTCGTCTCACCACGAGTCCGTATATATAAAGTTCATCAAAATTAGAGTTCAAATAGGCCACCAAATTCTAAATTTACATAGCAAAAATCAAGCCATAATTTCTTCAATTTTGTACCCAAATTCAGAGAATTAATGGATGATTCTCGATTAAATGACGTATCTAGGCCATGAGACTTACCTCCAATCACTTCCCGTCGAAATCCCTTTCAAAATCTATCAACAAGCTCTCAAGGTGGTGTAAACATTGAGGAAAGAATGATGTGTTCGCGACTGAAATTTCATTAAAAAGCCTTCTGTCTAGATGAATTTTCCTTCTATGCGAACACGAGACCTCTCACGCATTCGCGATGAACAAACTTTACAACAGGCCAATTTCCTCTACGCGAACGCATATCACAAGAGGCGAACGCGATGCTTCAGTTTCCAATGATACGCGATCGCGATACCCTCGACCGCGAATGCAATAAATAAACTTGGCTGGGCCCCTAGATTTCTTCTACGCAAACGGGTGATTCCTACACGCGAATGCGGTGACTAACATTACAGACTTAAATGCATCCCCTTCCACGCGAATGCGAAGGTCAAGAATCCATACCTTCGCGAACGCAACAGTGCCCCCGCGAACGCAAAGTCCAAAAGTGGCCTGCAACAGCTGTTGAATTTTCTGCAGCACACCAAGTCCAAAATGATCTGTTTGAGCACTCGAAATCACCCCGAGGCCCCCGGGACCTCAACCAAAATTACCAACATATCCCAAAATATCATACGAACTTGTTCCAATCATAAAAACACATATAATAATACAAGAGTCATCAAATTACCACGAATTCAAGCCTAAATTTAATTAAAACTTTCGAAACTCACACTCGATAAAAAATCCAACCAAACGACATCCGAATGACCTGAAAATTTGCAGACACATCCAAAATCACCTAACAAAGCTAATACAACTCTCGAAATTCCATTCCGACCCTCGGATGAAAATCTCACCTATCAACCGGAATTCGCCAGAATTCAAACTTCGCCAATTCAAGCCTAATTCTACATCGGACCTCCAAATTAAATTCTGATCACTCTCCTAAGTCACAAATTATCCCCCGAAGCTAAAAAACTGTCAGAATTCATATCCGAGCCATCTAACTACATAATCAACATCCGATTGACTTTTCCACAACAAGCTTTCTTCTAAGAGGCTAAGTGCCTCATTTCCAGCTAAAAACAATCCAACTCTATCCGATCAACTCTAATACTATTATTAAATCATTGGGGAACATATTATGTGGAAAACATGGCGGTAACTCACGTGACGATGGGCTGGGTCATCACATCCTCCCCAACTAAAATAAATGCTCATCCACGAGCGGGTCAAGAAACATACCTGGAGTCTCAAATAGGTAGGGATATCTACTCTGCATCTCCTGCTCGGTCTCCAAGTAGCCTCCTCCATGGGCCAACCTCTCCACTGAACCTTTACTGAATTAATATCCTTGGACCTCAACTTTCGAACCTGTCGACCCAGAATAGCCACCGACTCCACATCATATGATAAATCATCATCCAGCTGAACCACACTGAAATCCAACACATGAGACGGGTCCCCAACATACTTCTAGAGTATAGACACATGAAATACCAGATGTACACTAGACAAACTAGGTGGCAAAGCTAGCTCATATGCCACCTCTCTAATCCTCCTAAGCATCTCAAAAGGGCCAATGAATCTTAGACTCAGCTTCCTTTTCTTTCTGAATCGCATAACACCCTTTATGGGCGAAACCTTCAACAAGACCTTCTCGCCTGCCATGTATGACACATCACGAACCGTCCGATCTGCATAACTCTTCTGGTGCGACTATGCTGTGTGAAGCCTCTCCTGGATCAACTTCACTCTCTCCAAAGCATCCTGAACCATCTCAGTCCCTAACAATCTAGCCTCTCCAGGCTCGAACCATCCCACAGGAGATCTACACCGTTTATCATACAATGCTCATACGAGGCCATCTGAATACTCGACTGATAACTGTTGTTGTAGGAAAACTATGCAAGTGGCAAAAACTAATCCCATGAACCCCCAAAATCGATAACACATGCACGCAAAATATCCTCATAGATTTGAATAGTGCGCTCAGACTGTCCGTCTGTCTAAGGATTGAATGATGTGCTCAACTCTACCTGCGTACCCTGCTCTCGCTGAAATGCCCTCCAGAACTTAGAAGTGAACTGAGTACCTCTATCAGAGATAATAGACATTGGGACCCCATGTAACCTGACAATCTCCTGAATAAAGATCCATGCCAACCGCTACGATGAGTAAGTAGTACATACTGGAATGAAGTGCGCAGATTTGGTCGGTCGATCAACAATCACCCAAACCGAATCAAACTTCCTTGAAGTCTGAGGGATACCATGAAATCCATAGTAATCCACTCCCATTTCCACTCAAGAATAACCATACGCTGAAGAACACATCCTGGTCTCTGATGCTCATCTTAACCTGCTGACAGCTGAGACATCGGGCTACATGACTCACAATATCCTTCTTCATCATCCTCCACCAGTAATGCTATCTCAAGTCCTAAAACATCTTCGCGGCACCCAGATTAATGGAGTACCGCGAGCTGTGAGCCTCCTCTAGTATCAGCTCTCAAAGCCCATCTACATTGGGCACGTAAATCCGGCCCTGCATCCTCAACACACCATCATTATCAATAGTCACATCCCTAACATCATCGTGCTGAACTTTATCCTTAAGGACAAGCAAATGTGAATCATCATACTGACGCTCTCTGATGCGTTCATACAAGGAGGACCGAGAAACAACACAAGCCAACACCCGACTCGGCTTCAGAAATGTCCAATCTCACCATCCGATTGGCCAACGCTTGAACATCAACTGTGAAGGGTCTCTCTCCAAATGGAATATACGCCAAGCTGCCTATACTAACTGCGTTCCGGATCAAAGAACCGGCCACTAAATTGGCCTTCCCCGGATGATACAATATGGTAATGTCATAATCCTTATAAAACTCAAGCCACCTCCGCTGTCTCAAATTAAGATCTTTATGTTTGAACAGATGCTGAAGGTTGCGATGATCAGTATACACCTACAAGAAACTACATATAAGTAGTGCCTCCAAATCTTCAGAGTGTGAACTATAGCTGCTAGCTCCAGATCGTGCACATAGTAGTTCTTCTCATGGGTCTTCAACTGACGAGAAGCATATGCAATAACTCTACCCTCCTGCATCAGTACACATCTGATGCTAACTCTCGAGGCATCATGATACACGGTGTAAGAACCTGAAGCTGATGGCAATATCAATTATGGAGTCGTAGTCAATGCTATATTGAGCTTCTGAAAGCTCTCCTCATACTCCTCGGACCACACAAATGGAACACCCTTCTGATTCAACTTAGTTAAGGGTGATGCAATAGAAGAAAATCCCTAAACAAACTGACGATAATATCCTGCCAACCCAAGGAAACTACGGATCTCAGTGGCTGAGGTTGGCCTAGGACAACTCTGCACCGCCTCTATCTTCTTCGGATCCACCTGTATACCATCACTAGACACCATGTGTCCCAGACAATCCATAGATCCGAGCCAGAACTCACACTTGAAGAACTTTGCATAAAGCTTCTTCTCCCTCAACCCTTGCAATACTACTCGCAAATGCTGAGCATGATCCTCCTGGCTACGTTACTATACCAGGATGTCATCAATAAACACAATCATAAAGGAATCCAGATACGGCCGGGACAAGCTGTTCACCAAATGCATGAATGTGATTGAGGCGTTAGTCAGCCCAAAAGTCATAACTAGAAACTCATAATGCCCATATCTTGTGCTAAAAGCTGTCTTCATGGAATCAGAATCCCTAATCTTTAGCTGGTGATAGCCTGAACAAAGATCAATCTTTGAGAATACCCTCGCTCCCTGGAGCTGATCAAACAAATCACCAATGCGCGGTAGAGAATACATGTTCTTCACTGTTACCTTGTTTAACTGTCTGTTCAATACACATAGTCATTGAGCCATCTTTCTTCTTGACAAATAAGGCCGGTGCACCCCACGGTGACACACTAGGCCAAATGAATCCCTTATCTAGGAGTTCCTGAAGCTGCTCCTTTAATTTTTTAACTCAGGTGGTGCCATACGATAGGGAGGAATAGAGATAGGCTGAGTGCTTGTCACCATGTCAATACCAAAATCAATATCCTTGTACGGCAGCATGCTCGACAAGTCTGATGGAAACTCATCCAATAAATCCATCACAACGGGAACAGAACCAAGGCTGGGAGTCTCAGCTCCAACATCTCTCACAAATGCCAAATACGATAAACATCCCTTCCCAACCATCCGTTGGGCCTTTAGGAAAGAAATTACCCTGCTGGGCACATAATTAGTCATACCATGCCACTCGATCTTCAGAATGCCCAGCACATCCAATGTGACTGTCTTGGCATGATAGTCTAGAATAGCATGGCATGGAGATAGCCAATCCATGCCCAGAATACCATCGAAATCAACCATGCTCAATAGCAGCAAGTCAACTCGGGTCTCCAGACCCCCCAATAGTAACAAGACAGGATCGATACACATAGTCCACAATAATAGTATCGCCCATCGAGGTAGATACATGCATATGCAATGCAAGACACCCTCGGATCGCACCCAAATGATGAGCAAAGTATGAAGATACATAGGAAAAAGTGGAACAAGGATCAAATAAAACTGAGGCATCCCTGTGGCAGACTGAAATAATACCTATGATAATAGCATCCGAAGCAAAAACATCTGAACAACCTTGAAGAGCATAAAATCAAGCCTGACCACCACCTGATCGGCCTCCCCTCTCGGGCGACCCCTAGCTGCCTGACCCTCACACCTAGCTGGCGGGGCGGGTGCTGAAGACACTAGGCCAGAAGATGAGGGTTGGCATCTCTGCTGAGATGAACTGGATGCACGGCGGGGACACTCCCTCCTCATATGCCCGAACTCCCCATACTCATAGCAACTCCCGGGTGCTGGGGATGGCATTGAAGGGAACCCTTTGTGCTAGAGTGGCTAGCCGATGAACTCGGCCGGGATGAGCCCTGAACAGATGGAGCCTGAGACAAACTCTGCGCTGGAAGTGCACTGAGAAATGGCTGACTTTGACGAGAGCCCTGATAACCCCGACCAGGAGATGACCCACGGTGCTCTAAGCGAGCTTGCTGTGGAGGCCTAAAAAATGACCCCTGCTCTGCTGAACCTGGCCCCTAGACGGAGCATCACTGAAGCTACCCGATCCTCGAGGACTCTTGGCCTCCCTCTCCTCTCTCTCCTAACGGCGAGCCATCTGAATGTCATGAGTAATATCCACTGCATTCTCAAATGTATGGCTCAGGACCCTCTCCCAAGTCATCACAATACAGATGGGATAAATAAGTCCGTTTACAAATGGCCTGATCCTCTCATGATCAATCAGAACCATCCATGGAGCATAACAAGCTAACTCTGAGAATCTCACCTCATACTATGTCACAAACATATCTCCCCGACGAGTCTCCTCCCTCTACGACCGTGGTACCCACTTCTCCAGAAAGATAGTAGAGAACTCCTTCCATGTCAATGGTGCTGCACCTGCCGGTCTACGGCGCTCATAGGCCTTCCACCATGTAAAGTTTGCTTCGAAGAACTAAAAGATGGTTAATGGTACCCCACTCGACTCTTGTATCCCTACTGTACGAAGCATACGTTGACACTTGTCGAGAAAACCCTGTGCATCCTCGCATAGAATACCGTTGAAAGTAGGAGGTGAAAGCCTGCTGAACCTCTCAAGACGATGCTGCTCGTTGTCTGGCATCACTGGGACCCTATCGCCCTAAACCGGAACAACCGTCTGAACTGGGGCCACTGGCTAGACTGGGGTAACCTGCTGAACTAGTGGTGCCTATGATGTCTGCAAACCCTACACTACTTGCTCAGGAGTGCAAGCTGCGGGGGTCTGATGACCACTCCCGATCTGAGATGTAGTTGCGGCAGTAGTGGCCGAGACTGCCTGAGCCAAGCCAGTGCAAACTGATAATATCTGAGCTAGGGCCTCCTGAAGACCCGTAATCACAATAGGCACAACTAGTGCCTAAGCAGGTGCTGCTAGAACCTTTGCAGCTGGAGGCTAATCCCGAGTGGGGGAAACTGGTAGGTCAACTGGTATTGCCCCTGCTGCTCTGCCTTGACCATGACCACGACCGCATCTACGGCCTCTAGTGGGTGGCAATGGTGGTCGTCCACCACGTCCGGTAGTACGTGTTCTCTCCATCTGCGAGAGATTAAAATATAGAAGTTTAGTTCTTGGATCAACAAAGTCGCCTGACAAGAGTTTCAAGAATGTGAAGTTTTTTCTAAAGGTTCTCCATCCTCCTGAGGATAAGTATAGACGTCTCCGTACCGATCCGCGAGACTCTACTAAACCAGCTCATGACTTGCGAGACCTGATAACCTATGCTTTGATACCAACTTGTCACGACCTAAGCCCCGGTCGTGTGGTGCCCAACACCTTGTTAGGCAAGCCCGACCACTTAACATTTCCCTTCCAATTAATTAAAATTGAAATAACAATTTAAGCACAAAATCTAGGATTTGTTAATAATAAGATGATGCGGAAACCAACATAATAGTAATTACAACCCAATACATCTGGCGTCATGAATAAGAGCCTCTAATACAACTGGATATCATCCTATAAATAAGGAAAATCTAAGTGCATAATTAATTGAAATGACAAGAGGAAAAATCGGGTCCTACAGACGCTAGCATCTACCTCGATAACTATGAGACTAAACTGAGAAGCAGCAAATGATCTCAACTAGCCTCCGAGATCCCTATATTTATACACAAGGTATAGGGAGTGAAGTGTGTACTCCAACTTAGTGAGTAATAACAATTAATAACAACTTAAAGAAAGGAATCCTGTAAGAACACTATGCAGTTCTTTAAATAACAATAAGGGTAGGAGCATTTCTGAAAGGGGGAAAATCTAGTACCAGTTTCCTACAGTCCAACAGGTTTCCAACACTGCTGCAGCGCGGAGCCCGATTCTCACTAAGACTGATGGGGCATGTAGCACGATCCAATATAATAGATATACTGTTGTAGCGCACAGCCCGATCCAATAATATATAGTGCGCTCACTAGGGGCGTGTGCAGACTCCGGAGGGGCTCCTTCAGCCCAAGCGCTATAATACTGCGACGTGCGGTCCGATCCACATATATATCACTGCGGCGTGCAGTTTGATCCACATAATATATCACTACGGCGTGCAATCCGATCCATATTCATATATATACTTCTGTGGCGTGCAGTCCAATCCAATATATGTATATGTATATACTGCTGCAGCGTGCAGCCCGATCCAGTATATATCAAATACCCTCACTATGGGATCCTTGACCCCTCTCAGTCAATAACGACTTCGCCTCTCGGGCTCACTCAGTTAAGACAGGGTATTCAACCCTAGGTATTTCTCATTTAGAGTGCAATTTGCTAATATCGGTTCATATTACATTTTACAGTTAAGGATATGACTGAGAGTATGTGTTCAACAGGTAAATTGTGGACAATTAGTTCAACAAGCTCCCCTTAGGGTTCTACAGATCGGCATAAGGCCCCAAACATGGCAATTAGCCCAAAATATATGGATATAAACTCAGTCATAGTCAAGAAGTACAGTAAGCCATCAATCGGGAAGGACCAAGTATGGATCCCCAACAGTAGTATCACGGCGCTCATCATACGACACGTGTTTCATCTCAACAAAGCACTGTATAGTGCAAATACGGGGTTTCAAACCCTCAGTATATCATTCATAACCATTACTCACCTCAAACCAGCCAAAATCCTAGCTCGCCTTGCGCTTTCCTCGCAAATCGACATCTTCAAGTGTAGAATCTGACAAAAACCACAAGGAATAAGTTACAATAAGCTAATGGGACATAACCCAATTTAAAGAACTCGAAAAACACCCAAAAATACGAAGTTGGCAAAACTCGAGCCCCGGGTCTGCTTCTCGAAAATAACAAAATTCATATTTTCGGAATCCCCGTCTCGTCACGAGTCCATACATATAAAGTTCATCAAAATCGGAGTTCAAATGGGCCATCAAATTCCAAATTTACATAGCAAAAACCAAGCCCTACTTTCTTTAATTTTGTAACCAAATTCAGAGAATTAATGGATGATTCTTTGATTAAATGACGTATCTAGGCCCCGAGACATACCTCCAATCACTTCCCGTCGAAATCCCCTTCAAAATCTATCAACAAGCTCTCAAGGTGGTGTAAAAATGGAGGAAAGAATGATGGGTTTGCGACTGAAATTTCATTAAAAAGCCTTTTGTCCAGATGAAGTTTCCTTCTATGCAAACGCGAGACATCTCACGCGTTCGCAATGAACAAATTTCCAATAGGCCAATTTCCTCTACGCGAACGCGTATCACAAGACGTGAACGCGAAGCTTCTGTTTCCAATGCTACATGATCGCGACATCCTCGACTGCGAACGCGATAAATAAACTTGGCTGGGCCCCTAGATTTCTTCTATGCGAATACGTGATTCCCACACGCGAACGCGGTGTCTAACATTACAGACTTACGCTAACACGTCCCCTTCCACGCAAACGCGACGGTCAAAAATCCAAACCTTCGTGAACGCGACAGTGCCCCTGTGAACGCAAAGGCCAAAAGTGGCACGCAGCAGCTGCTGTATTTTCTGCTGCACACCAAGTCCAAAATGAACCGTTTGAGCACTCGAAATTACCCCGAGGCCCTTGGGACTTCAACCAAAAACAGCAACATATCCTAAAACATCATATGAACTAGTTCCAATCATAAAACACATATAACAACATAAGTGTCATCAAATACCACGGATTCAAGCCTAAATTTAACTAAAACTTCCGAGCACACTCGATCAAAAACCTGACCAAACGACATCTGAATGAAAATTTGCAAATACATCCAAAATCACCTAACGAAGCTACTGCAACTCTCAGAATTCCATTCCGACCCTCAAATCAAAATCTCATCTATCATCCGGAATCTGCAAAAAATCAAACTTCGCCAATTCAAGCCTAATTCTACATCGGACCTCCAAATTAAATGTCAATCGTTCTCCTAAGTCACAAATCATCCCCCAAGCTAAACGAACCAACATAATTCACATTCGAGTCCTCTAACTACATAGTCAATGTCTAGTTGACTTTTCCACAACAAGCTTCCTTCTAAGAGGCTAAGTGCCTCATTTCCAGCTAAAACCAATCCAACTCTATCCGATCGACTCAAACACTGATATTAAATCACTATGGAACATATTATAGGGAAAATGGGGCGGTAACTCACGTGATGACGGGCCGGGTCGTCACATGTATGAAACACAATCATGTTTGGGAGAAAGAAAAATAGAAAGTACAGTTTTTGGGTGAATTCTTTTTTCACTCACATAACTTTTTTAAGTTTCAAGTAAATCTATATTCAAACGGTAGCTTAAAATCCACTAAGGAAATTTGGATCATATGTGTATGAATCAAAATCTATCTCTAGAATACTTAAGTCAAGATAGCATTAATGAAACACTCCAGGTCGCCACGTGTTGAAGTGTCTTAAAGAGTAGCAAAAGGCCGTGGTCGAAGAGTTAGCAAGGATTAAAGTCGAGGGGTCGTCAAGGATTGAGGCCGAGGTCGAATACTCTTGACGGAGTCCTAACAGCTAGTTTCTAGATGGGACATTAAAAAAATATTCTAGTGGATAGTCTCTGCACTTGTACTGTTAGGATTTTTTGGAACATGTTCCCGATAAATAGAAAGTGACACAATGATCGGGGACATGTGATATTGATTTATAAAAAAATACTTTGGCTTTAAAAGAGAAAATCGAATCTTATTACAAGTGCACAAAACAACCTTTTTCACTAAGGTTCTTGTTCACTTTTTTCCTCTGGATCCAAGAATAACTCAGATATTCAAACGCTAATCCATCATTTATCATTGTCAAAAATAACATTCATTGACTTCATCATTTCTTGGGCATTCCATTCGTTCTATTTATAAAAGTGTAATTTATTGTTTTTCATTATTAGTTAATGCTACATTACTTCCTTTGACTTCTAAAATATTGATTATGTGTCGCATTTGCTATTGAAGTATATCTGCATATTATTTATTTCACTTTCAAATTTTTTGTCTTTGGGATATTATTGCTAACTAAGATTAAGCATCATTTGTATAAATTTATTAGTTGAACCAAGATCTATGTTTATCTCGAAAATACGAGTAATAATTAAATTTAATTTATAATTTTAAAGATACATGGTTTAGTTCAAACTAATTAATAACCAAGAAATCTAAAGTATAAATGAAACGAACAAGTAAAACCCAACCAGAATGTAGGCCAGTCTCGACCTCGATCCAAAGTGACCTCGAGATGGATCAAGAACAGTAAAATAAGAATAATAAAGCTAAAGGACTATTCTGATTAACAATGAGCGAGAAAGTATGAGAGTATATTATTTGCTAATGATTGATTGTGTTTACAAATGACTGGGTTCCCCTTTATATAATAGGGGAACCCTAAATAAGGTACAGTTCTATTTACAGTAAAGAATCTTATTGGGGCAGTTGTCTAACCGGCTAGTACGGATTCGTACAAATCTATTTCAAGAATTATGCCACAATCTTATAGACGTGGCAGGAATCTAGCTCATTCTGTTACAAATCCATAACGATATTATCTCGATTTGAACATACCCGCTTCAATACTCAACACGAACTTCGATCCTCGGGCCTTATACTTTGTCGTCGAGCTTTCCTGGTCTATCGAGTTTGAAAGCGATCTATCCTGAACTTGGACCTAAGCGACCCTTTGAGTTCGGGAAATTAGGCATACTTGATTTTAACCGTATATGGATAGTCCCCACATTTCTTAGAGTAAGATGATAAGAAACGATTTGATTTTCGATGCTCTGTCGCCTCGATCATGATGCCAATCTCATTATGTCAGCGGTTGAAGTGACTAAAAAGTCGCTTCCGCATAGTTTCCAAGGTCATTAATTGGAGGCGGCTGTTGGTCGGCTATTTGGCTTGCCCAAACCATTTATGTGACCTATATAAATAGGACAATTCTACAGTTTTGCAATCTTTACTTCTCAAATCTCTGAGTTTATCCTCCCAATTTGTTCTTACTACAACATCAATTTCTTCTCTTCTCTTGAATTTCTCAACCACAATGGCTAAGATATCTAAGATTTTTCCCTAAAAAGAAAACGCTTCATCGTCACGGCCGACTAGATGTAGAATGGTGGTGCCACCTCGTATCGAGGAGTGTATTCCCGGGCCATGTGAGCGAACTTCTGATTTTAAAATCGACAAACTTGCATCGGCACCAGGTCGATGTGAGCCCATGTCTCGATACATCTTCTTAATAACTGAAGGAGAACTTCTGTAGGTGAAAAAGGAGTGCAATTGGGAGAACAAAGATGTCGTGATCCCTTCCCTTGAAGAGAACATCACTACCCATAAGGTAGGGTACTTAAGCCTGTATACCTATCCTTTCACATTGGGCTCCGCAGATCGCAGATCCAGCTCTGGGTTCTATAGATCAAGTATTTCTTGATTTTCGCTAACAATACCAGGTGACACTTGGCCATATCTACCCCTCTTTCTAGCTCATCGTTAGTTTGATCAGATATTTTTCGAGCTTGATCAAGAGGATGACTTTTATCATCGACCACCTTATTCGGCTATACAGACTTTGCCTTTATCAAGGGGGTTTGATAAAGCTTCAGTGCGGATCCTTGAAGTCTCTTTTCTCCAGCATTGGTGAGGACAAGGGCAGAGGATGGATGAGTTGGTTTGTCCGAGTTAGGACCTCCAATCTTATTCCTACCGAGAGGATGCCATTCCCCGATGAGTGGAACATGAAACATAAGTATAAATTTATCAATGGTGATTACTACCCTAATTTCCTTACATTTTCTCGATCTAATTCTTTTCTGATTATGTAGTCGTTGCTTAGTTTACTGGTACGGTCCCAGAGCTCGCAGGCTGGGTCCTGCAACTGGCCTCCACTTCTTCATACGTGGAACGCAGTTTGAGTGACTTGGCCAAGGGTCGATGGGAAGCTAAAAAGTATGGTGAGTTCTCTTGTTCACGTATTTATGTTTCTTAGTGAAATACTTATTTTATCATTATGCAGGCCTCGGTGACGCCATTGCTATGTGGACACCCTCGCTCGATGAAGGAGAAATCCCAAAGCCTACCAAGGAAAATAAGAGAAAAATGGGGTCACCTGCAGATTCCCCGAAGCCAAAGAAAAGCAGGATTGAAAGCCTAAGGGCGATACCGTGGCCCTATCTCCAGAAATTGCCCAGCGCCTCGAGATAAGAAAGAAGAGGGAGAAGATGACGAATGCCTTTTGGTAGCTCGGAAATGAGGAAACACTGACGCTTCAAAGGACGCTAAACTGATGGTGGCTGACGTGGTTCAATCTTGAACCGAAGAAATTTTAGAGGGGAGCTTGAGTAGAGTTCCCGACCCATCAGGTGGTAAAAGCGTGTCTCATCTCGGGGGACATTTGGTAGGCGAGCCTAAAGAGCCAAATTCCGAGGCCATCCAAAGAGATGATAATATACCAAGTTAATCACTTGGGATAATTAATGTAGATGACTCGCCATCGGGCCCCGTATTCCTCGAAGGGCAGTTTTGAGATGCCCAGGCCATGAGGACTCTTGATGTGGGAACGACCCATGAAGAGAGTGATATTTTTTTAGAATGCCTAGCAGGTGACGAAGATAGTCCCGATCCTAATTCCTCATTTATCTTCGATGAGGCCCAGAGGCTTCTTAAACAATCAAGTCTTTCTCCTCATAATTGCGATCGAATTTTACTCTTATTTTCCTAAGTCTGATTCTTTTTCTCTGGTGAAGGCTATGGTGCTTCATGAGCAAGAATTTTCCAAACCTCGAGCTGAGCTTGCTTGGTGTGAAGCCAAACTCAAGAAGTTGATAGAAGAAAGGGATGGCCTTAAGTGCCTCTATGTCTAGAAGAAAATGAAGAAGTTAGAGCTCTACGAGGTGAGTTGGCGAAGGCTTGTCAAGAACAAACTGAACTTATCGAAAAAGTATTGTAGCCTTGGGGGGTCTTTTATGTCTTCATTTGATTGAGCGATTAACACTTCAATTTTTGCAAGCCTAGAAGAAGGGAGAACTGGTGGAGCAACTCCGAGAAGAGCTCAAGATGAAGGAGGACAAGACCCTAGGATCTTTTAGTTTGGCCCTTAGGCTCTTTAACTTGGGCCAATTTAGCCTCTAAAGTGGCTATAAGTTTTCCCTCTTTCCGGATAAAAGACTTAGTTAAAAAATTTCTGTGCCTTAGCATGTATTTTTTGAACCTGTTGGGTTTTTCGAAAGTTTGACAGATCAAAACTTTACTTGTAATTTGCTTGTGTAGCAATAGTAGAACACCTTTTGTGGCTTTTTTGAAGGTTGATATTATCGAAGCTTTTAAATCATTCAAGGGTTGACTTTATCAAAGCCCTTTATCATTTTCTTTTGCCGAGGGTAGCCTGATTTAACCAGATTTTCAAAGTGTTTGAAGGCCTTTAATTTATGGCGGAAGCCGGATGTCTCCGAGCTGCATTACTTCGGTCGTAGCCTTTTTATATGACTATAGTCTTTAATATGGTCGTAGCCTCTAATATGGCCGTAGCCTTCAGTTATGTCTCTTAGACTTGTTTCCCGATAACCTTTCGAACTTGTTCAAAAGGTTAGTCCCCGAGTATGATGGCCTTGGCCTTTATATCGAGGGGATGTCTCTTTGAGGTCTTCTGAATTCGAGTTATTGATGAATCAGATTTGTTGACTATCAATAACATTCCCCGAGTATTCGGGGGTGTATTTGCGGTATGGCCCTTGAGTCATTTCTTATAGAACTGTAAGTATGAAGCTCGTGTAATAGTTGACTTCTATGAGACATAAAGTATTTTAATATATAAAGGATGCTTCTTCAAATAATACGTACATTTCGCCGCCGGGGCTCGACTATTCTACATTGACAAGGTTCATCTAACCGTTTGATCTATTACAAAGTTTTTCTATCGAGGCCCTCTTTGGCATAAAGTATTTTTCTCGAAAATATAACCTTCGAGAGTGATGTCCTCTAGTATTCGAGGTTGATTGAAAATAAACCAAGGATACTGTTGACTTCTCCTTCGGTAGCACATAGTTGTTTCCTCATTAAAAATCTCACCGGTAATACCCTTTGTGACAAAATTCTGATCTAAGGGAAAAAGTGTGCAACACGTGCTTTAAAACCTAAGGCCTCCGTGTAAAAAGGTGCCTTCGATATCTTCGATCGAACACCTACAATGGGTTAGTTTAAAATTCAAATGGACAAAAGAGAAAGTCATACCTTAGCAATAGTATATTTTGAGTAGTGATACATTCTAATTGTTTGGTAGTTGTTCACTTTTATCATGTTAAGTTTGTAAGATCCTTTCCCAACAACTCTGATGACTTGGTACAGTCCTTCCCAATTCGGGCCTAGTTTCCCTTCATTTGGGTCTCGAGTATTGAGGATACATTTCCGTAGAACTAAGTCCCTAATTTTAAAGTATCGAAGGTTGGTTCTTCTATTGTAGTATGTCTCGATTCTTTGTTTTTGTGTGGCCATCTAAACAAGTGATGCCTCTCATTTTTCATCTAACAGCTTGAGGCTAGTATTCATAGCCTCTTGATTTGACTCCTTCGATGGATGTCGAAACCTGGCGCTGGGTTCTCCGACCTCGACATGGATTAAGGCCTCGGATCCATATACTAAAGAGAACGGGGTGGCCCCCGTGCTGGACTTCGATGCCGTTCGATATGCCAAAAGGATCTGGGGTAGAATTTATCTCCATCTTTCTTTGGCATTATCCAACCTTTTCTTTAGGTTTTGGATGGTAGTTTTGTTTGTTGACTCGACCTGTCCATTTTCCGGTTGGGTAATATAGTGTTGATAAGATCCTCTTTATTTTATGTGCTTCGAGGAACTCTGTTACCTTGTTGTCGACAAATTGCTTTCCATTGTCACATACAATCTCGACAGGCATCCCGAACCGAGAAATAATGTGGTCCCAGATGAAGTCAATAACTTCCTTTTCTCTGACCTTCTCGAAGGCCCATGCTTCAACTCATTTAAAACAATAATCAGTCATAAACAAAAATGAATTTAGCTTTACCTGGGGCTATTCGTAGAAGGTCGATTATATCCATTTCCCATTTTATGAAAGGCCACGGGGATAGGACTAAGTGGAGTTTCTCTTCGGATTGATGGATCATCGGTGCAAACTGTTGGAACTTATCATATTTTTTGACAAACTCCTTTGTATCTTTAATTCTCCATGTTGTCCCAGTAATACCCTGCTCTAATAATTTTGCAAATCAAAGAGTCGGCGCCAGAATTATTCCTACAAGTACCTTCTTGTATTTCATGTAGAACACAGTCGATGTCCCCCGACCCTAAACATACCATTAATGGTCCATCAAACGTCCTTTGTACAATGTTCCATCTTTATCTAATGTGAACCTACCAGCCTTGGTTCATACGGCCCTCTATTCTTTGTGGTCCGATGGGATTTTTCCATTTTTCAAATAATCAATATACTTATTCCTCCAATCTCATGTCAAATTTGTAGAAATTATATTGGCATGACCCTATTCAACGACAAACCTTAATAATTGGACAACCGTCACCGGTACGATATCATCATCTTCAACCGATGACCCCAAATTAGCAGGTGCATCAACCTCAATATTTTGTTCTTGAGGCACATGATCTAGAGACCACTCCTTGAAGAAGTGCAAAGTTACCTGTAGCTTATCCAAGTACCGTTGCAACCTATGCTCTCGAAATTTAAAACTTCTATTTACTTTGTCTACCACCAACAATGAATCGCACTTGGCTTCAATGACTTCCTCCCCCATGCTTTTAGCTAGCTCGACATCTGTAATCATGGCCTCATACTTAGCCTCATTATTAGTCAACCTAGAAGTTTTGATAGATTGTCTAATGGTACTACCTGTAGGTGACTTCAAAACAATGCCAAGCATGGACCCTTTTACTATCGATGCACCGTCCATGAAAAGAGTCCATACACCTGATGATGTACCCGATATTAGCAGGAGTTCTTTATCCACTTCGGGTATGAGGATCGACATAAAATGGTCTATGAAGTCAGCTAGGATTTGAGACTTGATGGTTGTTTGGTGTTGATACTCGATATCGTACCCACCAAGTTCGATGGCCCATTGGCCAACCGGCTCGATAGCTTGGGCTTATGAAAAACATTTCAAAGGGGGTAAGTGGTTAACACACATATGGGATGAAAATGAAAATATGGCTTTAGCTTTCTTGATGCGCTTCTTAATGCAAGTGCAAATTTTTTTATGTTAGGGTATCTAGTTTCATTATCTCCTAGAGTTAGGCTTACATAATAAATAGGGAATTGCGTACCTTGATCTTCTCGAACTAGTATCCCACTTACTGTTATCTCAGACACTGCCAAATATAAGTAAAGCTATCCATCTACCTTCGGGGTGTGAAGCAAAGGTAGGCTCGATAAGTATCTTCAATTCTTCTAAGGCTTGCTGGCATTCCGGGGTCCCTGCAAAACCCTTTTTCTTTTTTAGCAAAGAACCTATGACTTTGATCTGATGGCCTCAAAATGAACTGACCGAAGGTGGCTATTCATCCTGTTAGCCTTTGCACGACCTTCACACTATCCACGATTGTTATATACTTGATGCACTTGACTTTGTCGTGGTTGATTTCGATACCATAAAGCCGAGGAACTTACCCGAGCCGACTACGAAGGAACATTTTTTTGGGTTAAGCTTCATGTTGTACTTCCTCAAAATTTTGAATATTTCCTGAAAATGAGTTAAATGGTCCTTTGCACGCAGGCACTTAACCAACATATCATCAATTTAAACTTTCTTCGATTTACCTCTCCGTTCCTCAAACATTTAGTAAACTAGGCATTGGTATGTAGCTCCTGCACTTTTTAGCCCGAAAGGCATTACGTTGTAACAATAAGTTAACTTAGTGATAAACGAGGTCTTTTCCTGGTCCCCCAAGTTAATCTTAATCTAATTGTACATGGAGTAGGCATCGAGAAAGGTAAGGATCTCTTGGCCAGCTGTGGCATCGATCATGCAATCAATGTTAGCCAGTGGGAAAGAATCTTTAGGGCATGCTTTGTTTAAATCCTTAAAATATATGCACATTCTAAGTTTGTTTCCCTTTTTAGGTACTACAACTATGTTAGATAACCACTCAGGTATTTTACTTCCCGAATAGACCCTATTTTAAGATGTTTGGTTACCTTATCCTTTATCAATGCATGTTTCACCTCGGAATGGGGCCTTCTTTTTTGCTTTACTGGTTTGAACCTGGGGGTGATTGTTAGCCAGTGCATTGTTATTTCCGGTGGGATCCCTGTCATGTCTAAATGGGACCGAGCAAAGCAATCCATATTATTGATAAAAAATTGAATGAGTTTTTTCTTGAGTTTGGAAGTTAACCTTGTTCCTAGGTATACCTTTTTCTCGGGAATATACTCAATCAGTATGACCTATTCCAGTTCCTCGACCATTGATTTGGTTGCGTCTGACTCTTCGAGAACAACAAAGGTTCGAGGAGTATGGAAATCCTCGTCTTCTTCTTCAATTGCATGTTCCTTCGCCTCGATCAGGACTGGGATCAGTGATTGCTATTTGGCCGCCTACTTACCTTTGGTGTTCGACTTTTTTGAGGTCGAAGGCACTAGTATCGGTGTCACTTTATCGAATACAAACATTTACTTTGAAGCGTGTGCTCTCTTAAACCGTTTTCACACCTTTTTTAATTGGGAACTTTATCATCTGATGAAGGGTTGAAGGTACTGCCCTCATATTGTGTATCCATGGCCTCCCGAGAAGTGTATTATACCTCATGGCGCCTTCGATGACATGGAATTTCGAATCTTGGATGGTCCCGGCTACGTTCACTAGTAGGATTATCTTCCCTATTGTTGTTTCTCTTGCCTTGTTGAAGCCATTTGGGACCTGGCATGCAGCGACAATTTGATCCTGTAGGCCGAGCTGCTGTACGACCCTCGATATGATTATGTTTGCTGAGCTACCTGGATCCACTAAAACACATTTAATTTGAATTTTATTTAACAAAATAGAAATTACGAGGGCATCATTGTGCGTCTGTGATATGCTTTCCACTTCCTTGTCATTGAATGATCGGACACCCTCGGGCACTTATTTCCAAGTCTGTTTATCTATGGTGATCGACACCTTGCTGCGCTCGAACACGGCCTGTGTGAAACATCGACACCACCAACAATCATATGGATTACATATTGCGGTTCTTCCTGCTCATTTTTCTATTTGCATCTCTTTCCCTGAAATGGTTCTTAGCTCGATCATTGAGAAATTCTTGAAGGTGACCCTCATTGAACTACCGAGCTACCTCCCTTAGCTGCCTGCAGTCTTCGGTCTATGGCCATGTGTGCCATGATACTTACACATCAAGTTTGTATTCCTTTGAGGAGGATTGTGTGTTTTTCCAACAGTTGAAATGAACCCTGATACATCTATACTAAAATTATACTCTGACAATTGAGGTGCCTCCTGATTGCTTCCAACTCGATGGTACACCAAGGTAGGAAGTGCGGGTAGAAATAGATTTTACTCGAATAGAGGTCGGTATCGATTTCTTTAGGGAGCTCGTAGTGGAGTTGGATTTTTTGTCTAGTCTAAAGATGTGCTTGTACTCCTAATGTCACTTCAAACATTCTTGGTTTTTGATTTTATAACTACTATTATAATTCTTGGTTTTTGATTTTATAACTACTATTATAATTCTTGGTTTTTGATTTTATAACTACTATTATAAATCTAATGATTAACACTAAATTATGCTACGAGAATATTGCTAAGTTGTATCTAATTTGAAGAAGGGCACTAGGGTCGTGACAACACCTAGGTGGCTAATTGACGGGTGGATGTTACTAAAGATAGATTGACATATTTGGGGCTTATGCTATAATCGTTGCACAATTGTATCCACTCTTACACCTCTTGGTAGAGAGATTGATTTTTCCCATTGACTCTCACGAGACCAATTGGTAGGCCAATTAGATCAAGCAACTTGGGTTCAAGTAAGGTGATTACTCTCTCGAGATTTAACCTGTTAATTAGGACTATTATTTCTTATGAGTCCATCCTAATTTCTTGTTGGGTCAATTTTGGATCTCTTTTTTTAAGAAAAGTCAAACCCACAAAGCTTGAATCAGTGTTTGCAACCACCAATTCTTAAATAAAAATATAAAATCAACAGAATAACAAACACCCATAATCAACCTAACCCTAGACGACAATACCCATCAATTACCCACACTAGGAATGAGCAACAACCCTAGCTAATGGGTTTAGCTACTCATGCTTGAAAGAGAAAATGAAGAAATAGATGAAGAACTAAGCATATTAATTAATTACTAAAAAGAAATCATAAGAATCTATTGTAAAATTAAGGCTAAAGTTCCAAAAATGGCTACAAAACCGAGTCTCATGAGCGCAGTTGTTATTGGAATACAAAAACTGACCTGAAAATGGTAAAATATTCTATTTATACTAGGCTGGAAAAACTAGATAAAAATACCCCTACGGGGTCAGTGCGGGCCGCATAAAATGGATCGTGGCCGCACTTGCTATTGGACTTCACATTTTTGCTTCTCTGAACTTGGGAACCGCAGATCGCGTGGAAGTGCATCGCGACCGCAAAGGGAGTTGTCGTGGCTTGCACATTATGGACCGCGGACCACATAGCTGGAACCCTGAAAGTTTTCACCTATCTGAATATCTACTCCGTGGACCGCATCAAAAGGTAGTGCAGCTGTGAAGTGACCATCACGGACCGCGTAACAAGTACCGCGGCAACGTAGCTTTAAGACCAAATTTGCTAGGTCTCTGAACCTCATGTCCGCGGACTACACAAAAGAGTAGTGTGGCCGCAGAGCCTGACCATGTACCACACAAAAGAGTAGTGTGGCCGTGTAGCCTTCAGCTTGATTATACCAACTCTCTGAACCTCCCAGTACGGCTGTATTCACTTTTGCGTGGTCTGTACTAGGCTCTCTTTTCCTTAGATTTCTTGGTCTTTGATACTTGAGCAGGTTTCAGTCTTTTTTGAGCTGATCTTTGACATTTCTTCACTTTGTCGATCAAACCTGCAATCAAGCACAACCTGTGAGCATTTTGGGACATTTTTGTAGCAATTTATAATGAAAGCATAGGCAAGTAGGGGTATAACACACGTTAAAATCCTAACTTATCACCTCCGCAGGGTCGGTATGGTTATCGAACCCATTCTTACTCATGAGTCCCCAGAAGCTTTGACCTTGATCATTTTTCGTATCATTCTAAGGAGTGTTACGACTCGAGCCATTGTTCCTTCAATTGACATACGGCTAATACCGTTCCCTGTTTGATCTTGATTCCCTATATGTATCCCTCGGGGGCTTGGCTGCCAATCTATTAGGATGAACTAAACATGAGGGGGCTCCCAACTGGTTTTCCTTTACCCTGATCATTGATTGATAATGATTATACACGTCTAACTATGTCACCGCTGGATACTCGATATGATTCTGCTTTAATTGTCAATATGCAATCGAACTCTACTAATTCGAACCCTATATAAAAGCATGTACTGCCCATTCAACCGAGACTGGTGGTAATTCTATTCGCTACATCTGAAATAGAGACACGAACTTGTTGTTCCTATGTTTTATCTTTAAAACATTTGATTTCCTTGTCGCCACCTTTATGGCCCCAGCATGTGCTTTCACGATGGCATTTGCTAATATTGCAAACGAATCGATAGAGTTTAGGGGCAAGTTGTGGTGCCAAATCATGGCTCCTTTTGACAAATATTTCCCAAATTTTTCAATAATACCGACTCGATCTCATCAACATTCAGGTTATTTCCTTTAATCTCGCAAGTATATGAGGTAATATGCTCGTTAGGGTCAGTTGTCCTATTATATTTGGGTATATCGCGCATGCAAAACTTTTTAGGAATAGGCATCAGAGCCGCGCCCTGAGAGAATGATTTTCTTATAAACGTTTTGCCATTTAAACATTTCAAAATCTAGGTTAGCCCCGGTATTTGATCAACACGGGAGTTATAGGTCTCTACATTTTTGTCATTGTCCTCAATCTTCTTTTTCCTGGAATCGATCTTCTTGGTGAGCTCTTCGAGCATCCTCATAATTGTGGAGTTAGTCCCCAAGCCATTTTTATTTGACCTCTCTAACACCGATTTAACACTATTGGCCCAATTAAAGGTTAGTTTTGAAAACTGACAAAGGAACTAAGCCAGGTCCATCACTCTAGTGCATAGAAACGGGCTGATTCGAGCATGTGGGTTGCACGTGAACGAGATAACCTTAACTTGGTGTATTTAATATCTCCTGATCGAAAGGTTGCATAATTGATAAGGAGGAGTCCTTAATCAAAGAGAACACTATCCAAGATGGGGATGGAGTTAGAAGTTGAAATCAACTAGAACACTTCCACCAAAGAAGAGTTACATCAGAACTCTAGTTATTTCTTAATCTACTAACTCTATGAATTCCAGGATGTTCTCAAATTAAAGTGTTGCACAAAAACACAAAAGTTAAACGTGAATTGGAAGCAAAATAGCAAGGCTTTTTGCAAGCAGTTCGTGTGTGATTCAAGTGTGCAAACCAAAGATACATGAACCATATTGAAGAATTAGCTCCTTAAAGAGTTTTATGTGTCTTTCTTTATTTCTAGTTCAATTGTAGTAGGTATTTTCATATTGTACCTTTCAGCTTTATCTAGAAGCAATTGTAATAGGTATTTTGAGTATTCAAGTTAGAGTTAACTTGACGTTATCGCAACAGTTAGAGGTTGGTTGCTACAAAGGGATTAGAGGTAATCCTTAGGTTTACAAAGAGTTTTGTAAATGTTGTTTCGACTCAATGGTTTAGTGAAGTGTTGGGAAAATCCTACTGAGTAGTAGGTCATGGTTTGTTTACCTTTGAGCCAGGTTTTTTCCACGTAAAAATCTCTGTGTTCTTTATTTTATATATTTTTAATTCCGCAAACAGTAGTAATAAGTACACCTAGAAGAACCAGGTCCTTCCAAAAGCAGTTTAAGCGAAAAATTGAGTGCCGCACAAATCACCCCCCTCTTTTGTGGTATAAGCATTTAGAACATCAATTGGTATCAGATTAGGTTATCCTTGAAGAGGCTAACACCTTAGGAGAAGATCAACAATGAGTGCACCATCTGGGAACTGGGAAGGGCAATCCACTGCCTGGCCTCCACTTTTAAATTGTCTGTACTATTCTTGGAGGAAGAACAGAATGAGAGATCACATTATAGGGGAAACTTATGAACTTTGGGACATAGTCATTGATGGTCCCCTAACAATTACTAAGAAGAATGCCGAAGGAATTGATGTGCCAAAAACAAGGGCTAATTGTACTACTGAAGACCTGAGGAAGTGGGAGAAAAATGCTAAGGCCAAGAAGTGGTTTGTATGTGGTATAGGACCAGACGAGTACAATAGGATCCAAAGTTGTACACCTGCTAAGGAAATGTTGGACACTCTGCAAGTGGCTCATGAAGGAACACCTCAAGTGAAAAGATCAAGAGGAACACTTCAATATTCTCAATATGAGAATATTACTATGAAGGAAGGAGAAACTATCTAGGAGATGTATACTAGATTCACCACTTTGACAAATGAACTTGAACCTCTTGGAAGGATTATCTTGGAAGAAAACAAGGTTGAGAAGATTCTGACAAGAGTTCTTCCAGCCACATGAGAAAGCAAAATCACTACCATTCAGGAATCCAAGAACATTACTACCCTCGGTCTGGATGAACTAATTGCAAAACTTAACAGCCTATGAAGTGAGGAGACAAACCATGAGGATGGATACTCCCAAAAGGAGAGAAGTTTAGCTCTCAGAATTGCTGAAGGTGTAGATTTGGAAGATGATGAAGTGGCTATGATCACTAGGGATTTCAAGAAGTACCTGATGAGAGGAAAGGGTTCTTCATGAGGTACAGACTTCAACAAAATAAGAGCTCCAGAGAAACCGACCAATGAGGGATGCTACAAGTGTAGTAAGACTGACCACATGATAAAAAACTACCCTCAATGGGAAATTGAGTGGAAGAAAGAAAGAGATGAATGAAGAAAGAAGAAACATGTTTAACCAAAGAAAAACAAAGGTTCAACTAAGGATATGGTTGCTGCTTGGTAAAAAACCTCAGATGAAGACTCGGAAGATGAAGCTGAGGAGTAAACACTAATGGCAATCGTAGAATCAGATGATGAACAAGAGGTAAGTACTTTTCATCTCAAAAACAAGATTAAATTCTTGTCTAAAGAAAGGCTGGCTGAGCTATTAATAGACTTCATTGATGAGTCTGAGATAATTAATAATGAGAAAAAAGTTCTATCTAGGGAATGTGTGGTTCTAAAAGAAAAATATAAAATTCAAGAGTCTAGGGCAAATGAGAGTGATAACAAAAATGCTGAGTTGAAGAACCAGGTTCTTGAACTTGACAACAGTGTCCTAGACCTTAGGTTTGAAAACTTAGAACTGAAATTAGGAACATGAAAGAAGAAAGTTGATCACACATATCTCACTCTAGAAGAAAATTTGGGAAAATAAAAGATGAATTATACAAGAAATATGAATTTATTAAAGTTTTGAAAGAAGATCTAGGAAAGGTAAAACGTGAACTAGACAGAACTTTCAAGTGGAACAAGGCTTCTAATGCTCTTTCCTGGTTGCAAGAGCATCATAGCAGTAACAAAAGAGGACTTGGCTATGTGACTCAAACTCCAAAATGGGATCCAAAAAGCAAGTACCTCACTCTTCCTGAAAATAAAATCTGCACATAATGTGGTAAGGCTGGCCATTACAAATATGAATGTAATGCAAAAGAAAAGGCCAATCAAAGAAATAAAGCTTTTGTTCAAGAAAAGTAGAAGCTGCCTAGTTGGGTAAGAAAGAATGTGATTCATCATTTTGCCCGTAGAAAGGGACCCAAATTAGTTTGGGTTCCTAAGACTAACCCCTGATTTTCTTTTATAGGTATAAGTGAAAAAGAGGAGCCAAATATGGTATATGGATAGTGGCTGCTCAAAACATATGACTAGGGACAAGGACCATCCTTTCACTTGAGGACCTAAAGGGAGGTAATATCTCCTTTGGTTATGGAAAGAAAAGTGAGATCATTGGGGTTGGAAAGGTAGGCAAAACAAATTCTCATTCCATAAAGAATGTCTACCTGATAGATGGCTTGAAATATAGCCTAATGTGTGTCACAACTGTGTGACAAAGGTAACCTTGTGGCTTTTACCTCCACCAAATGCTTTGTGATTAACCTTATTACCGACAAGATTGTTTGCAGGGAAAAATAGTTAACAATATTTACATTGTAGATTTGTCAACTCTTTCAAAAAATGAATTCACTTGCTTAAGTGTGTTGGTTAATGATCCCCTCATGTGGCACAAAAGACTTGGTCATGCCAGTCTAAATTAGCTAAACAAATTAGTCTCCAAGGACTTGGTTATAGGGTTACCCAATATCAAGTTCAAGGAAAACAAAATTTGTGAGGCATGTGCAAGGGGGAAGCATGTATGGTTATCCTTCAAATACAGGAAAATGGTAAGTTCATCTAAGACGTTGGAACTGGTTCATATGGATCTATGTGGTCCAATGAGAACCATGAACAGAGGTGGAAAGAAGTATGTAATGGTTCTAGTTAATGACTAGATGAAGTAATGACATATTTTCTGCATTTGTTAGGAAAACTCAAAAACAATTTGGAAATCAACATGCATCCATTAGCTCTTATCATGGAACTGAGTTTGAAAATTCTAAGTTTGCAGAGTTCTGTGATGAAAATGGGATAGATCATAACATCTCTGCACCTAGGACTCTACAACAAAATGGAGTAGTTGAAAGGAAAAATAGAACTCTTAAGGATATGGCTATAACCATGTTACTATCTAGCAAATTACTTCACATCTTCTGGTTAGAGGCTGTAAACACTGCATGTTACATCCTAATAGATGCATGCATGTTATATCTCACCTTAGGGCATTTGGTTGCAAGTGCTATGTGCACAATAATGGAAAAGCCTCCCTATAAAAGTTTGATCCCAAAAATAATGAGGGGGTATTCTTGGGATATTCTTCACATAGTAAAGCTTATAAAGTATTTAATAAAAGAACTCTATATGTAGAAAAAAGTGTGCATGTAGTATTTAATGAAACTAACATTCTTTCTGAGAGACAGGAACATGAAGATGAAGCCATTGGACTGGTCAACGACTTGGTTGAAGCATCAGCTCAAGTCAAAAAGACATCTACAGAAGGAACATGTGATAGGCCAGATTCTTCCTTACAGGGCAACCTGACAGGGGGAAGAAGTTAAAGAGGAATTGAAATAAACTCTTTGAAGGAACCTGTTCCTCATCAAATGGCTGAAACATCTAGCAGAAGCTAGATGGTTGTAAAACCTCACAAGTATCAAAGTTCTCATCCTATTGAGAACATTCTCACTGATCCAACATTTGGAGTCAAAACCAGATCACAATTAAAGAATCTGTGTGCTTTTAATGCTTTCTTATCTATCATTGAACCTAAAAATATTGTTGAGGCTTTGAAGGATGTAGATTGGATGAATGCAATGCAGGATGAACTAAACCAGTTTGAAAGAAGTCAAGTTTGGCACCTAGTTCTAAGACCCAAGGGCAGATCAGTCATTGGTACTAAATGGGTCTTTAGGAACAAACTAGATGAAGATGGAACTGTCACAAGGAACAAGGCAAGGTTGGTGGTCCAAGGTTACAACCAAAATAAAGGAATAGACTATGATGAGCCATTTGCTCCAGTTGCAAGACTAGAGGCAATCAGACTTCTCATAGCCTTTGCAGCACATATGTAATTCACTCTTCATCAAATGGATGTTAAAAGTGCCTTCCTGAATGGATTCTTAAAGGAAGAAGTATTTTTGAAACAACCCCCAGGGTTCGAAAGTAAAAAATGTCCTGAACATGTGTACAAGCTGGACAAGGCTCTCTATGGTGTCAAACAGGCACCACGAGAATGGTTTGAAAGACTTTCAAAGTTCCTACTGGAGCATGAGTACAAGAGAGGTAAAATAAATAGTACCTTATTCTTAAGGGAAAAAGGTAAGGACCTTCTTGTTGTACAAATTTATGTTGATGACATAATCTTTGGGGGCACCACACAAGCTAAGCAAAGATTTTGCAAAACTAATGGGAAGTGAATCTGAAATGGGCATGATGGGTGCGCTTAACTTCTTCTTAGGATTGCAGATCAAACAAAGCCAAAATCGAACCATTATTCATCAGTAGAAATATACAAAAGAACTAATCAAGAAGTTTAAAATAGAGGATTATGAAGAAATAAATACACCTATTGCAATTGCCACTAAATTAGATATTGATGAACCTGGTTCATCAGCTGATCAGAAGTTGTATAGGGGTATGATTGTTTCACTCTTGTATCTTAGCTCTTGTAGATCTGACATTGTTTTCAGTGTAGAGCTATATGCTCGTTTTCAGGCAAATCCAAAAGAGTCTCACTTGACTATTGTCAAGAGGATATTGAGATATCTGAAATGCACTACTGAATTGTGTCTTTGGTACCCCTACAGTTAGTAATTTTAATCTAGTAGGATATGCTGATGCTAACTATGCATATTTCCTAGTGGATAGAAAAAACAACTCAGGTATGCAACATTTCCTTGGCTCATGTCTTATGTCATGGTCTACCAAAAAGCAAAATTCAATGGTCTTATCTACTGCTGAAGCTGAGTATGTTGGTGATGCTTCATGATGTGCTCAATTGTTGTGGATCAAACAACCATTATTGAACTTTGGAATTGATGTTGGTTGCATCTCTATTTTTTTGTGATAACACTAGTGCTAATAGTATGACAAAGAACCCGATTCATCATAAGAGAAGTAAGTACATAGATGTTAGGCACCATTTTTGAGGGACAACTATGAGAAAAGCTTGATTACTATGTAGTTTTGTGCTATTAACAAGCAAATTGCTGACATCTTCACAAAAGCCTTAACTACAAATTACTTTGAGAGGAACATGTTGGAATTAGGGATGATTAAGATCACCTAAAAGGACCAATTTAAGGTTAAACGAAAAAAATAAAAAATTTGGTTAGAAAGTCTATAAATTATTTATAATTAGATTAAATCTTGCTCGGTCTCATACTTTCCATAGTATACTCTTGTGCCATGTGCTAAAATGACTCATTAATCTCTAATCTATTTTCTATATTTTGGAATATTTAGACTTACACAAGAGAATTTTCAATGAAGAACCTGGTTCATCAAGATAACACGGTATGTTTTCTACACTCTGAATAATTTGAATAATTATATTTGGATCATGAGCAGAGTTCTACCAAATACCAATCTCCTTTTAGACTTATCCATTACAAGTGAACCAGTCCCATTCAAAAGAGTCCCAATTGAATGGACGTACCTATATTCTAGGGATACGCTGGAGCTTCTCTTCAAAACTGAATTTTAGTTTGATTAAACTTCTAAGAGTCTGAAAAGCTGTAGTTACCCAATCAATTATTCCTCTGTATGTTGATCAACTTTTGTGTAATTCTTACTTCATCTCTCTCAAGCCGTCAAAAACTCTCATTCTTCTTTCATCTTCCAAACACAGTCTAATTTCTTGTTTTCCATACCCTAGCCTAGATATGTCAAACACCTCTGAAAATCCTTCATCACCACCACAGGAAACCATTTCCACACCTTCTACCACTGCTTCAACCACACCAATGTCTAAGAAAAGTAGAGTAAAGATGATGGCTCATAAGATTTTCGCTGAAGGAGAGGAGATCAAGAAAATAAACAAGCAATTGAAAGCAGGTAGGGAAGAAGAATCCTAGAAATCTGAAGATTCATTTAAGTGTGCTACTAAGGGGGAAGAAAGTAGGTCTTCTGAAACTGGACAAGTATCGTTTGATTCTAAAGTTACTCCTTAGACAATTTCTGAAGTTGCTGCAAATTTGGAGAATAGATTTGTGTTGGTAGGATCTATAGCAGGTGTTGAGACTAAGAATCTGGAGAAGTTGGTGGTAAAAATAAAAAGGGAAAGAAAAAGTAGAGCAAGGGTGCTAGGAGTACTGTGAGGGGAAAGGGTACAAGAGTGGTTGATTCTTCACCTACTCTTGTTGGTCTAACAAAAGAAATAGGTGCAATGGTTATTTGGGGAGAGAAATTTAGTGAAATAGAACAGAGTGAGCAAAACAAGTGGAAGTGGGTCTGGTGAAGCTGCTGAAGGGTTGGTTCAACTTGGAAAAAATATAGATAAATATGTTCCATATGAATATGAAACCCCCACGGACCTACTGATAGAGCTATCAATGGCACCAAAACTCATGCCATTCCCTATGGTTTCATTCTCACAATTGTGCTTACACATTTCAAGGTACCTATAAAGAAGTGAGGTTAGTGCTCTACTTGCTTAGGATTATGAGGTCAATGTTATTTACGATGAACCCAGTTCATCTAAAATGGCACATATCAATATCAAGGTCAAAGCTCTATTACAGGAGAGTGAGGCAAAGGATATTGAGATAGCAAGGCTGAAGACACGATTGATTGAGGTAGAATCTGAGAGAGATGTTCTCAGAACTAAACTTGCAAGGGAAAAGGAGAAGAATGATGGAATTCTTCAAGACATGCTGAAACTTCTCCAAGTAAATAACCCCGCCCCTACCTCTTCTAAGCCTTAAGACTCCTAACCTAGTGTAGATCAACCAGTGACTAAGTTCAAGATGTTTTATTTCTTTTGCTCATATTTTCAATATTTTTATTTCTTCTTATGCTTTGTGGTAGAATCTTCTCAATCATCAATGAAATTCACTGTTTTTGCTCTAAATGTTTGTTTATATTTTTTTGATGGTTGAAATTCTTAGTTTGATCTATGATGATTAATCCATATTTGCATCTGAAGTAGTCCCAGTGGCCATGAGTAAACTTTAAAATCTGGTTATCCCACATTTTTATGCAACTTTTCGATGATTTCAAAAATGGGAAAAAGGTTGTGCTTTAAACAAGTGAATGTTTACACTTTGAACAGTGATGTTTATAACCTAAATGTACGTGGTTCCTGATAAGTGATAAAAAGCAAAAATATTTCTAACATTGTATTGATGTTGAGCTATTTTGAAATAGGGACTAAGCTTATAAAAAGCACAAAGTTTGTCAATATCAAAAAAGGGAAATTTGTTGGCCCAAGTAAAGGTTAGTATTGAAGACTGATAAAGAAACTGAGAATGAATTAGGTCCATCACTCAGGTGCACATAAACAAGCGGATTCGAGCATGTGGGTTGCACGTGAAGGAGGTAAGCTTAACTTAGTGTATTTAATACCTCATGATCGAAAATGCTGCATAATTGATAAGGAGAAGGAGTCCCTAATCAAAGAGAACACTATCCAAGATAGGGAAGGAGTTAGAAGTTAAAATTAACTAGAATTCTTCCACGAAAGAAGAGTTGCATTAGAACTGTAGTTATTTATTAATCTACTAACTCTATAAATTGAGGGATGTTCTCACATTAAAGTGTTGCACAAAAAAGCATAAGTTAAATGTGAGTTGGGAGCAAAATAGAAAGGCTTTTTGCAAGTAGTTCGTGTGTGATTCAAGTGTGCAAACCAGAAGCTACATGAACCAGATTGAAGAATCAGCTTCATAAAGAGTTTTATGTGACTTTCTTTATTTCGTTCAATTGTAGTAGGTGTTTTCATATTGTACGTTTCAGCTTTATCTAGAAGCAATTATAATAGGTATTTTGAGCATTCAAGTTAGAATTAACTTGAAGTTGTCGCAATAGTTATAGGTTGGTTGCTACAAAGGGATTAGAGGTAATCCTTAAGTTTACAAAGAGTTTGTAAATGTTGTTTTGGCTCAGTGATTTAGTGAAGTGTTGGGAAAATCCTACTGAGTAGTAGGTCGTGGTTTTTTACCTTTTGAGCCAGGTGTTATCCACGTAAAAATCTCTGTGTTCTTTATTTTATGTACTTTTAATTTCGCAAACAGCAATAATAAATATACTTAGAAGAACCAGGTCCTCCCAGAAGCAGTTAAAACGAAAAATTGAGTACCACACAAATCATCTCCCCCCTCTTGTGTGGTATTGACGTTTAGAATATCAAGCACATCGAGTATTTTCTAGTTCAACTATACTTTGAGTTTTATTCTGACTTTGAAGTTGAGCGATGGCAATCTGTTGAACTTGTAGCATCTTGAATATCACTTGAGGCTGACTCCCCCATCTCCTCTACCCTATGTTCCTTGGCCTCCAGATTGAGATTTCCTGCGTACACTTCCTCCGAGGTCTGCGCCTAAATCTACATTCAAAGCAATATGTGAACTGACATCAACTTATTCCATATTTGACACTTCCTTAGAGTTTATCGGTGGCACACCGACCCCTACATTGTTATTTTCCCCATGAAATCCAAGATCTTCATTATCGTGAACATGTGCGTTTTGCGAGTTTGACATGTTTAATCCCGAGAACAAAAATTCTTGACAAGAACAAGTGTGAAATAACGTGTGTTATCAGAATCAGTACTGAAATAATCACTATTATCTTTAGCCCCACGGTTGGCGCCAAACTATTTACCTCGAAAATACGAGTAATAATTAAATTTGATTTTGTAATTATAAAAATATGCGACTTAGTTCAATACTAATTAACAACTAAGAAATTAGAAGTATAAATGAAATGAACAAGTAAAACCAAACCAGAATGTAGGCCAATCTCAACCTCGAGGCAAAGTGACCTCGAGATGGATCAAGAACAATAAAACAAGAATAATAAAACTAAAAGACAACTCTGATGAACAATGGGAGAGAAAGTATGAGAGTATATTTTTGCCAACGATTGATTGTGTTTACAAATGATTAGGGTCCCCTCTATACAATAGGGGAACCCTAAATAAGGTACATTTCTATTTACAGTAAAGAATCTTATTGGGACAGCTGTCTAACCGCCTAATACGAATTCGTACAAATCTATTTTGGGAGTTACGCCACAGCTTGAAGACGTGGCAGGAATCTAGCTTATTCTGTTACAAATTCATAACGGTATTATCTCGGGTTTGAACATACTCGGCTTAGATACTCATCACGAACTTCGATCCTCGAGCTTTATACTCTGTCGTTGAGCTCGAGCCTGGTCTATCGAGTTCAAAATCGATACATCTTGAACTTGGACCTAAAGCAACCTTCGAGTCCGGAAAATCAGGCATGCCTAAATTTAACCGTATACAATCTATATTTGTTTGTCAAAAAATAAGTCCGCTAGTATGTGAGTACCATGTTAATGTAGAATTTCTGATGACGTTGTATTTAACACTAGCCGAGATAGAAAAAGCAAATTAAAATATTGAATAAATAATTTACGAACTTGTAATGCATCGGAAACGAACGAAATAAAGTTGGCATACTTTTTTCCTAGAAGGTGCAGGGTATCTCAAATTCGTTGAAAGATGTGACTTGACACCATTATTTGATCTTTAAAGGGATGCACTAGTGACTTCCTTCTTAAGTTCATTATTAGTAACCTCACGATTATAGTCTTGGACTTAAAATAAAATTACTATAGATATAAGTGATTCATAATCAAACATGGAATACGTACAATTCTAAATTATATTATTAAATTATAATTCTAGTTGTTGGAGTCTGGAACTAAAATGTAGTTCCTTTTGACTCAAAAGTATACAAATAAGTGTTAAAAAAATAAGTGACATTTCTTTATATTAACGCCACAATTATTGACGCTATATATTAACAGTAACTGGACCGTTAAGTATAATGTCAGGTATTGCGGCGCTATACTGCAAAATCTGATGCAGTCCAGGTATAGCACCATAATATCTAGAACTATACTCTTTTTTCTGGCCCCACTAATAATTTTCGAGTTAAATAATTCAAAAGCGTATAGTGCCAACTAGTTTGACGCTATATATAATAAAAAAACTTCTCGGCTAGCCATTTCCTATAAAAAGAGGTTAAAATCATATAGAAATTAATTCAAAAATTTTAATTCTTGTTGAAACGTCTACTGTTGTTAAATCTTCCAGAAATTTTTTATTATGTTTGAAGAGCGTAGGATAAGAGTTTCATTATATTGGGGGAGGGGGGAGGGGGGAGGGTGAGGTTGTGTGGGAGAATTACTCTGTAGGCTACAGTTTACCTGCTAAGTGTCATGTTAAATTGCCACTTACAATGAAGTACGATAGATTGATATCATTGTAATGCAAAAAAAAATAAGTGTGTGGAAACGTTGAGTGATACATAAAGTAACCTGAAGATATCTCTATTCCGTCACTCCGCAAGGGCTTGCTTTTTTACTCGGAGTTTAACATCGACGATGATGAAACTTTGAGTGATTTTCTGAGGACTCCGGACGAATGTCGGAAATTTCTTGTAATCACAATGCTAGAGATGTACGTAAAGGTCGAAGACATTCCAAAGAATGAGGTTGTGCGCAGTAGAGAGAACCCCCAGTCATCCGGTGGTTATTCTGGAACAGTTTATGCCAGACAACTTCCAGATGAAAGAGTTTTCTTTGATTTAAACTTATCACCGTCGGTGAATGAGCTTGAAGAAAATAATTTATACCCTGCTTTCTATAACTCACAACATGTGGTACAATGTGGCCAATGAACTAGGTTCTCGATAAAAAGTTGGAAAATAGTGTGATACCATACCATATAATGTGCAATAGGAAAGTGTTGCGGAGGTGGGGTCAATTCCCCTCGCCTATCCCAATACCCAACTGCGCGTGAAGCCATGCCATAAATGTGTCATCCGCCTTGGACCAATCATCCCTCTCATAATGCAAAGCATGCCATGTAGGCGGAGTCGGTATATGCCACAGCAGACCAAACTGACGAAATCTCAGCTCTGAGGCATGATGCTCGACAATATTGAGGCATGTGAGCGGGCCAGATGCTTTCCAAATATGCTGGACAAATGTGCAATATGCTGGAAAGGTACCTATCATCTCATCTCTGTACAGCATCCAGATGAACTATCAAATAGGAACAGAAATCGTTAGTATACTGGACACTAAGTTAAACATAACTGGTAAGTTTAGTTAGATATTCACCTGTGCGTCCTCCAGCAAATCCAACACATCTCTGTAGAGGGGGTAATTATGATGGGCATCAGACTCTCGTGTTAGTCTATGACGCATAACCCACCTATGTGCTAGAGGGAGATGTAGATTTTCTACATTAGCCAGTAGTTGTGGTAAAGGTGGCCAAAACTGCAGAAATCGCTCCCAGACCCAAATATAACAGACAAATTTAACGTAAAGTATAAGGTTAACTATAGCTAGGTAGAATTGTAACTAATGGACATATTATTTGAATATGTTGTCACCGATGGAAGCGGCAGAAAGCCACAAACGTCTCTCTGTATGCCGATGTAAGCCCGACACATCTGCCTGTACAAAAATGAGATGACAACACCACCCTAGTTGTAGCTTGTTGTATCCTCGAATCGGGTAATATGATGCAAAAAATGAAGGCTCACTAGGTTCCCCGAAGTGTTCGGGAATAAGACCCCCCCAAAATAGAAGGAACAAGAACAGCGTCGTATATCGCTGTACATCCGCCTCCTCTGACTTGTCGATGATAGTATCGTGGATCTGCACTAGGTGATCTCTAATGGGTACTACCTGTATATGAATGGCCCAGACGCTACCTCCTCGCCCGCCGGCATGAAACCCGTGAGCACGTGCAGCATATCCCAATATGCCTGCTGCGAATAATATCTCATCGCCGCAGGTAGTAAGAAAGTCATCAGCGAAAATGCCATATATAATCTCAGCCTCCTGGAGTGTAATGGTAGCCTCACCGATGGGCAGATGGAAAGTGTGCGTCTCCGATCGCCACTGCTCAATTAAGTTCGTGATCAAAGCATAGTCGAACTTTATCCGGCCAATGCTAATAATCCTATATAGACCCATCTCTTCCAAGTAATGGACCACACGGGGATGTAGAACGCGAGGAGGAATCAAAAACTCCCACAATAGATCCACTCTCCTTGCCTATAAAGTCTGCGTAAGCAACTGCTTGTCCCATATATACTCTGATCTATACTGGGGTATAGGGCTAATAAAACCGACGTCTGAGGATCGGGATGTATAATTGCATCCATGTCGTCAACTATAAATTCGTATTTTTTAATAACTTAATTGTAAAATATCTTAAATTTCCATATCTTATTATATATATATGTTGAGGCCCAGTGACACCAAACTATTATTAATAATTATAATAAGTAAATTCATATTTTTTAATAACTTAATTGTAAAAATATATATATATATATATATATATATATATATATATATATATATATATATATATATATATATATATATATATATAGGTTTATGTGGGTGACGACCCAAAACCACACTGGTCGTGATGGCGCCTCCCGTGAAGACAAGGCCATCCAACTAACCCAATTCACCATTCCTTTTAGAATTACTAGTAGTCATACCCGCGCAATGCGCAGTCAATATTAAAAAATATTAATTAAATTAAATTATGATCAGACTTGTTTGATCCTATTATATCATATTTCTTTAATAAAATGTAATTGTCATCTTGTTTATCAATACGATACCAATAATGAAATCTCTATTAAATCAAAGGTATTTATATAGCCAATGAATAACTTTTCTGTTCTGTTTATCTTTAGTATATTAAATAATATTTAGTATTCGCTTTCTTTTTCTAATATATGAGAAGATATATAATATATTACTATTGAAATATTTTTTATTTTAAAGTTTATTTTGTTGTTCTTAATAATATTATCAAAATTTTAGTGAATAAAATCTATGTTAAATTAATGGGACTTATACAGGCAGCGCAATGTTTTTGTTAAATATTTTTCTTTATTGTATCTTCCAATATTTAATACTATTACATTGTTAATAGAACGTTCATTAGCATTTTACGTTATTTAAAAATTTTCTCTGGAGTTTATTTTTTCTTTATTTTTGTTTTTTTTCAAATAATTTTAAAACTCCAACTTAAAATTACACCCCAATTATTTTTGATTTTTCATCGGGTGTCCGGGTCTCTTCGAGCCCCGACTAATCCCGGGGGTGCACAGGCCCCCGGCAAGGAGTTTTCCGCAAGTGCACCATGATTAATTCAGGTTATACCCAATCTGATGGCCCTAAAAAATTATTTGCACCCGGTGGGTTTCGAACTTGAGATCTAAAACTACTCCCCAATTTGAATTGGTAATTTACTATCTTTTCTATTTTATTTTTTATGTAAAAATTATTTTAAAACTCCAACTTGAAACTACTCCCCAAATGGGTAGTTTTTCTTCTCCCTTTTTCGTTTTCTATAGCTTTGTTTTTTTTTGTATTTTAAAATAATTTAAAAACTGCAACTTCAAACTACTCCCACCCAATTTGAATGGGTAGTTATTTTTCTATATATTTATATTTTTGTTTTTTTATTATAGTTCATTATAAGCTAACTATTTTTATTTTAAAACTCCAATTGGAAACTACTCCCCGATTTGAATGGGTAGTTTTTCTTCTTTTTTTTCGTTTTTTATAGATTTTTTTTCTTTTTTATTTTAAAATAATTTAAAAACTCTAACTTGAAACTACTCTCACCAAATTTGAATGGGTAGTTATTTATTATATATTTATATTTTTTATATAGTTTTTTATTATAGTTAATTAATTATAAGATATCTATATTTATTAATATAGTTAAAGTATGTCACGACCCAAATTTTCCCACCATCGGGGTCATGATGGCGCCTACTAAATAAAAGCTAGGCAAGCCGAATATTAATAACAATTCCATTAATAACCAATTTATTATTAACAACATAAAAATTTCAGCGGAATAATCAAAATTAGCGGAAGACTTAGCCAGATATGATAAAGAAAAATCCAAATCTGATACACTACCCAAGACTGGTATCACAATACTCACGAACTTCTAAGAATAATACACATAATCGTTTGAAAGAAAATACAAGCTGTTTATCTCGATTACATGAGATAACAGAATGAAAAGCATAGATAGGAGAGACAACGGGTCCTGCGGACGCCTGCAAGGCTACCTCGTAGTCTCAGTAGTCAGAAAATCCACAAATCGCTACTGCCACTGCTGCTGTCCGTAACCTGTATCTTTTCTTCTTTTTTCTTTTCCTTTTATAGATTTTTTTTGCTCTTTTATTTTAAAATAATTTAAAAACTCCAACTTGGAACTACTCTCACCCAATTTGAATGGGTAGTTATTTTTTTTATATTTTTATACTTTCATTTTTATATATTTATTTATTATAGTTAATTAATTATAAGATATCTATATTCATTAATGTAATTAAAGTAAACAATATATATATATATATATATATATATATATATATATATATATATATATATATATATATATATATGGTAGTTTTTTATTTTTGTTTTTAGAATATTTAAATTCAAAAAGAATAACCAATAATTAATTATTAACTAAATAAATAATTTAATAACCAACTATGCCACGTGGCTTTTTCTGAAGCTGCCACATGGCTTAATGAGAGTGATTTTTCCTTTGCTTTTAATAATATATAGATATAGATAATTTAAAAACTCCAACTTGGAACTACTCTCACGCAATTTGAATGAGTAATTATTTTTTTATATTTTTATACTTTTATTTTTATATATTTATTTATTATAGTTATAAGATATCTGTCACACCTCCTTTTGGCGCGCCCTCTACCCGGGGGTAGGAGCGCGAGGGAGTTTTTCCAATTTAAGTGACAATATTCGAAACGGGATTATTTTATTTATTTCAGAATTTATTTTCAAAGAACTAACTATTTTCATAAAATTATTTTAACTATATACCCTGACGTTTTCCACTTCTTCCTCTTTTAACAAACCGGTCGGCATGTAAGATCGAAACAAATAAATGCACACAAAAAGATGCAACAAGTTGGTCTTTTTGTTTCGGGTACACCTGTCCTAGACAGGCCCAACCCCTGTGTTGAGCCTCCTAAGTCAAATATGCACATGATGCAAATAAACATTCCTATCGGGGATCCGACATAAGGTCTTGTTATTCTAAGTCATCATCCTGTTGGAAAAGTGTCTAGACTGGCTTTAACTCGAGCGGACAACTCGAGCCGAAGAGTGTCAGTGCACCGGTAGCATGGCTTTCCGGCTTAATTGACAAAACTCTCCGCCTAAACATGTGTGACTACAAAATCCTTCACCGGGTGCCAAGCACCACAGCTATCTTGAGAAAAACGGGCTATGTCCAGCAAATGCCCGGTATTGTATTTCAAAAGACTCAGAAGAAAAAAAAAATGGGTATCGGCACAATTTATATACAGTTCACAAAATATCAAAGCGGTAAAGCAACATTTAGCATATAAAATATAAACATGTAATAAAATCAGATAATAAATAAGCCAAATACAACAATTATTCAAAGCTCGAATTCTTAAAACCCTGAACCAGTGGTTCTGGGTTTGTTTCCCCAGCAGAGTCGCCAGAGCTGTCACACCTCCTTTTGGCGCGCCCGCTACCCGGGGTAGGAGCGCGAGGGAGTTTTTCCAATTTAAGTGACAATATTCGAAACGGGATTATTTTATTTATTTCAGAGTCGCCACTTGAGATAAATTATGGTGTCCCAAGTCACCGATTTATTTAAATCCCGAATCGAGGAAATTTCGACTTTCCAAATGAAGTCTGCGGACCAGAAATTCTAAGTAAGGAATTCTGTTGACCCGAGGGAAGGTGTTAGGCACCCCGGATCCCGTGGTTCTAGCACGGTCGCTTCAATTATTCTAAATGGCTAAAATTATCTGATTTTAAAAATATTTATAAATTATATGCTTCAATTAACCTTTTAAACTGCTCTATTAATTTGAAACCATGCCAAAAGAAAAACCAATTATAACATAGACTCGGACTTTCGACAGATGGGTGAATGTATAAAAAAAGTATCCGGGTTATTTATTTGAAACTATGCCGATTAAAACCATTGTAAAAATAAACAAAAAAAAATCAATTTATTTAAAGATATGTCCCTTAAGATTATTTCTAATTAAAGACCCATACCAAATGATATCTTATTTCGTAGCTTTTGACTTAAGGCCGGAGATTGAATAAAAATGTATAAACTAGCGGAAAAGTGATCAAAATATACGAAATAGAAATAATTCACCTTGGTTCATTATTAGAAGTGAGATTGTTTACTTTGGATTTTTTTTTATTATCCTCAATCCGATATTAATTGACGAAATCGAAACTATGCGATTAAAGTCGACCTAACATTGGCATCTAAAGCATTGACTACATTATCTTGTTTGCTTAATTACAAATAGATTTCGAGGAAAATTTAAGTGAAGAAAACTCGAAAGTGATCCCAAACATCTTATGTTAATAGCTAGCATTAATCAAACTAACACTTTAAATATGCTTAAACTAACTTGACTTTAACAAATTATCTATTTAAAGTATTGAAGAGAATCTTAGTCCAAACTAGCAAACTTTTTACTTATACAGATTCGAACATTTAACAGGCACTAAACAAACATGAATGAAAATTAGTATCTATTTTAAACAATAGTCCGAAAACAGTCCTAGTTTACAAATACAAGCCTAACGGATGTTGTTTCAAAGTATACATGCTGAAAAAAAAAAACAAAAATTAAGTAGATATGCAAACTACGTATAGTCTTAACCCCTCACTGATTAATAGTACAATTTCTATTTCAACTAACAGTCCTTAGTTTAACAAATAACTAACAGAATCATTCACGTAACGGCTTCACAACAGAATTTAAAGCAAGCTTTCATTTCACTTCCAATACAAGAATGGACAAGCCCAAAGGATGTGTACCTGGAATTCGAAAAAAAACAAAAGAGGAAATCAGTTGCAGGAACCCAACAGCAACAAGTATGGAATAGCAACACCAGCAGCAAATTTCCAGTAAAAACCCGGCAGAAACAGTAGCAGAACAGTAGAGAAATTCCAGGGAATGTTTTAAAACTCCAAACAGAAAAGCCCAGGAATCTTCAAACCAATAGAAAGACCAAGACACATATGAAACAGTGTTCAAAGAACCAACAGGAAGTCTTCTTTCACAACTGAAATGAATCTGAAGCAAATGAAGAGAGAAAACTCTTGGTGTAATATTACAGAGATTCAAGTAGGTAATACTACGGAGCTTCTGCCAGTGTGTGTTCTTGTGAGTGTCTAATGTGTTTTTGCCAATATTCTCAATGTGTATGAATGTATTTCCAGAGAGTATATCTGTTTTCTGTCTATGTATCCTCTCTGTATATCTATGTATCTCTCCTGTGTGTATGTTTCTAAAGAAAACTACTCTGCTAGTTTTTGTATATTTGAAGCAGTGTGAATATTTTCCAGAGAGAGTTTCTGTGTGTGAATCTATACTGCCAGTGAGCCTATATGTGAGTGTGAATATGCCTTTTATAGATCATCTAGAGATCCAAAGCAACAGCCCTTCCTTTTTCAGTTTCAGATCTGTCCAGCACCTATTATTCCCCTTTTTCAAACCTTTTTTAGTTGTATATTCCCTCCCATGTGCATCCCTTTACCTTCTAATCACTACTCCCATGTTATCTACTTTTCTCACCTTTTCAAAACACTAAACCAAGCCAGCAAGTCCTCTTTTTATTAAGCAATTCTAAACTAAGTGGTGTATTAATATTCAGCATTGGTAGCCCACTTAAGTTGAATAATTTTCAGGTTTCAATCCCCTAAGTTAAACTCCTAAAGCTACTGAAGCTATCAATCTATCCAAAAAACTACCAGCTATAACCAATTCATCCTAATTCAACACACAGAATCAAACAAACAGTCCAATTCCACTTAAACAGTGAACTCGGATCGGATGAACCAATGCCAAACTTGTGCCAAAATGTTCTAACAAACGAACCTACGAATCTAATCGACAAACTTCAATCAGTCGAATAACAATACGTGTAATCGATAACAAACCAATCGCAAAGACTGCAAATTACAGACTCTCGGCCAGAAATAAAAAAAAATGAAAATTTTAGCTATTCGACGAAATATCGAATCGAGTCGAATTCTTATCTTCTAACACCACATTTATAATAGACAAATCAAAGAAATAACAAGTCGACCAAATAAAGGTCCCAAAAGATGAGGAAAACAGAAAATGAGGACATTCGAAGAAAACTAACAACGAACGAATAACTAAACTAAACGTCGGATACGATTAAACAAGAAACGAAACGAAAAGGAAAAGAAAAATACCTTAAAGGAGAGAAATTCGGAATCGAAAGGCTTTGGAACTTGAACTTACAATTTTGAAGTCGAACGGACTTTAATTAAGATATTTTCAAATGAAAATGTCTCAATTAAAGTCTATTAAACTTCAATTTCGTTCAACTTTAGGCGGAATCCCCAATTTGGTATCCTAGGGTTCTTGGTTCGGATTTGGGATTCAATGATTTCGGGCTGGATTTGAATGAAACGGGGCATGGATTTAGGGAATAGACGATTTGGTGGTGGTGTGGTGTGAATTTGGAGCGATTTGGGGTGAGTCTCAATTTTCCGGCAAACTTCGATCTATTATTCGAAGAGTTTAAAAAGGAATAGAGAAAAATGGGTTAGGGGTTTGGAATGGGGAGGTCTTGGGGAGTTTGGGGTGTAAAAATCAGGTGGTTTGGAGGTTGTCCGCCGGCGGAGACGATTTCCGGCCGGCGGAGGGAGGCGGCGGCGGCGTTACTTTTCTGGAGGAAGAAGAAATGAAGGTAAATTTAGGTTTAGGATTGATTTTGATAGATTAAAATGGTGAATTAACCTGGGCCGTCGGATTAGAAGGGATTAACGGTCGAGATCAAAAGTTGGGAGATGGACTGGGTTGGGTATTTTTGGGCCGGAATTGGGTATATCATTTGGGCCTGGTTTTGTTTGAGAATGGACAGCCCAATTAGCCTTTTCTTCTCCAATTCTTTCTCTCCTTAATTTAGTTCCTAATTTATAAAAATAAAAATTCTAATTACACAAAACAAAATCAAATCAAACTAAACACTAATTAAATTTCAACTAACGAATATCAAACACAATCAAACATCAATTAAATACAAATGACGCAATTAGGCATTTAAATGCTAAAAAGATGTAAAAGATGAATTATTTTTGTTATTATTATTTTTTTTTATTTTTCGTTTTCGTAAGATAAAATTAATTACTCCTAATTTCAAACTAGATAAGAAATGTAAGCATGACATATTTTTGTATATTTTTTTATTAATTTAAACACATATAATCACGTATATACAAATGCAAACAAATACCAAAATAACACAAAAATTCACAAAAAATACACACCATAAAATAGACAATTTTTGTTTTGATTTTGTGGGAGTAATTCATGTAAGGCAAAAATCACGTGCTCACAAGCTGCCCCTCTTTGCGCGGAAACCACGAAGAGTTTTCGTGCAAAGATAAATGAGCAAATACGAGCGATTTTTGCCCGTTTGAATACTCCGTGGGAAGCACTTTGAAAGAGTTTGACCGAGCCTTTGCTTCGGAGGCCTCCTACATATCCTGGGCTAAACAGGAATCAGGTCAATGTAGTTCGGGAAGTTTTGGTAGCTGGGACTACCGTGGACCTGACACTTTGCTGTTACTGTTGCTATCGTTGCTGCATGTTGCTGCTTACTGCTTACCGATCTCCTTATTACACCAAAAGAAATTAAAGCTGGACTAGCTATGCTATCAAACTATGAGTTACAAGATTCCTATCTATGATTCTCTTGAAAACTTGATCTTGAATCTTAGCCGATTTGCTGTAGACCTCGATCTGAATCTTGATGCTCAACAAGCTGTACGTGCTTGTTTATTTCTGTAACATTGAGTGAAACGGAGTCGGCGGAGCTTGTTACTTCAATCATCTTCTGAGCAATCGTGCCTTTGTTTAACTCCAACATTTGAACTCTTTTCTTTTGGTTCTTTTCTTCTTTTCTTCACTCTGGATTGATGTTCCATTTGTAGGTTATCTCGATCCTTGCGTCCCGAGGTCAAACCTATTTAGACAACAAAACAAACAAACGAACGAAATTTTTCTGCCCCAGTTTTGCTAGGAAAATTTCGTGAGTTAGTAGTGACACAGAGAGCGATTAAAAGACTCTTTGGTATTGGGTAAGAAAATCACAATTTCACAAATAAACATTCCACGGCTTTCTGGCCGGGATTTTGAAGAAAAGTTTCACGGCTTTCTGGCCGGAATTCAAACAATATCTAACGATTTTGGGCCGTCAGATCCTCGGTTTTTTGGCCGGGGTAAAAGTAAATGGCTCCGCAGTTTTTTGACTGGGGAGATCCTCGGTTTTCTGACCGGGGATAAAAGTTTCACGGCTTTCTGGCCGGAATTCAAACAATATCTAACGGTTTTTTGGCCGTCAGATCCTCGGTTTTTTGGCCGGGGTAAAAATAAATGGCTCCGCAGTTTTCTGACTGGGAGATCCTCGGTTTTCTGACCGGGAAGAAACGTTTCGCGGCTTTCCGGCCGGAATTCAAACAATATCTAACGGTTTTTTGGCCGTCAGATCCTCGGTTTTTTGGCCGGGGTAAAAGTAAATGGCTCCGCAGTTTTTGACTGGGAGATCCTCGGTTTTCTGACCGGGATAAAAGTTTCACGGCTTTCTGGCCGGAATTCAAACAATATCTAACGGTTTTTTGGCCGTCAGATCCTCGGTTTTTTGGCCGGGGTAAAAGTAAATGGCTCCGCAGTTTTCTGACTGGGAGATCCTCGGTTTTCTGACCGGGGATAAAAGTTTCACGGCTTTCTGGCCGGAATTCAAACAATATCTAACGGTTTTTTGGCCGTCAGATCCTCGGTTTTTGGCCGGGGTAAAAGTAAATGGCTCTGCAGTTTTCTGACTGGAGATCCTCGGTTTTCGACCGGGATAAAAGTTTCACGGCTTTCTGGCCGGAATTCAAACAATATCTAACGGTTTTTGGCCGTCGGATCCTCGGTTTTTTGGCCGGGGTAAAAGTAAATGGCTCCACAGTTTTCTGACTGGGAGATCCTCGGTTTTCTGACCGGGATAAAAGTTTCACGGCTTTCTGGCCGGAATTCAAACAATATCTAACGGTTTTTGGCCGTCGGATCCTCGGTTTTTTGGCCGGGGTAAAAGTAAATGGCTCCACAGTTTTCTGACTGGGAGATCCTCGGTTTTCTGACCGGGGATAAAAGTTTCGCGGCTTTCCGGCCGGAATTCAAACAATATCTAACGGTTTTTTGGCCGTCAGATCCTCGGTTTTTTGGCCGGGGTAAAAGTAAATGGCTCCGCAGTTTTCTGACTGGGAGATCCTCGGTTTTCTGACCGGGGATAGAAGTTTCACGGCTTTCTGGCCGGAAAGACCCTCGGTTTTTCTGACCGGGGTCTAAACAGATATTGGACTGATATGATTTGATTCTCTTTTTCGGAATTTTCATTTTCTTTTCTTTTATTCTTCTTTTTGGGCCTTCTTTTAGGCTTTCTTTTTAACCATCAAAAAATGCATAAGATAAATCTCTAAAAAGAAACTTACCCTTTTATGTGTTTTCCTTGTTCCAAAGCCATTTCAAAGCTTGCGTATTTCACTTCTTCGAGTTGTACCTTCTTCTTGCACAATTGAACAGACCTGCTTTCAACAAAGAACATTTTATCAGTTGAAAAAAGTGGTTGACTTTGCGGCCTTGATTATCTTCATTGCTTGGATCGTTTCCCCATTTCCATTGAGAAATTTGCTACCAATTGTCTTTGGGGTGACTTCCTTTCGAACCGACCGGGTTCATTCCCGGAATTCCATGGGGATTTTCCGTGTGGGTTCCATCCTTCTGCCTTATTCCGTCTCTTCTAAGACCTTAGCCTTTGATTTCCGTTTCCTTTCTAAAACTCTTTTTCTTTGGAAACAATCGATCATTACGATCCAATCGTGGATTGTAACAATACACCACTGAGGCTGTTTTTCTTTTCTTCTTTACCAGGCGGAGTCCTGTAAAACCGGTCCTGTCACCTTCCTTTGTAATATTTTCAGAATTAAAATTACACCGAAAGGGATTCAAAGAAGAAGAATGAATCAAAGAATGGAAAAACGTATCAAAGATAGAGGAGTCCCTTTCGGGGGAGAAAAGAAGGACTTATCTGAGGTATACGCTGACTTTAACCAACATGACATGCTCCTCGGACTAGATGCTTGATCGTCACAAAACTCCCATTTTCTTATGAACCAAAACGGGTCTATATTTCCGAGCTAAGGAGCCGTGCCAGGACCTCTCGTGGTGAAACAAACTTTTCGGTTGATAGCGCCTTTTGCGGGTTTTCGCCAATCGACCTCTCTCATTTCTCTTCTTACCATCGCCAGATAGCACTCTTTGTGAGTTTTTACCAACAGGCTCTCTCATTTTGTATTTCTCTACTTCCATCGTCTTATGGTGCCCGAAGGTTTTCACCAATAAGACTCTCTCATTTTATTTCTTTTCATTCAGGGAACCTCGGATCGCAACAATGATGTTTTCACAACTTCCAACCGATCTTGAAGGACTTGTACTCGGTTTGGGTAACAAGAATTGTAGACAAAATTACAACTTTGGAATCATCTGGACGGATCTTAAACCGAATCAACAATATCATCTGCCCCAGTTTCATTTTTTGGGGAAACTGGGATTTTTGGTTTGGTGTGACTGAACCTCAGGGAGAGGTTGCCTACGTATCCTTTCGGAATCAAGTCAGAACGTAGTTCAGGAACTTTGCTTTGTTTTGTTTTGTTTGGTTTTTTTTTTTTTTTTTTTGGTTGGGATTCCAAAGAAGGTAGCCAAAGAAAGGTAACCGGCTCAAAGGGTTTACAAAAAGGGTTGGTAGTGTTTGGGTAGCGGGAATAAAAGCCTTCAATCATTTCGACTTGTGAGGACCTCATTGAAGCAAGTTCAGACATAATACCTTTTCACAGCATCCGCATTCACAGCCGTTTCAGGATCTTTTCCTTCCATGTCTCCCAAGTATAATGCTCCTCTTGGCAGTATCTTCCTGATGATGTATGGTCCTTTCCAATTAGGAGCGAATTTTCCTTTCGCTTCCTCATGATGTGGAAGAATGCGTCTTAAAACCAACTGACCTACTTCGAAATTTCTCGATCGTACTTTCTTGTTGTAAGCGCGAGCCATTCTTTGTTGGTACAGTTGTCCATGACAGACTGCAACCATCCGCTTTTCATCGATCAAAGTTAATTGTTCCAAACGAGTCTTAACCCACTCGCTATCTTCAATCTCTGCTTCAACAATTGTACGAAGTGAAGGAATTTCTACCTCTGCCGGTATCACGGCTTCAGTTCCATAGACTAGCAGGTATGGAGTTGCTCCCACCGATGTGCGTACGGTAGTACGGTATCCCAATAAAGCGAACGGTAATTGTTCATGCCATTGTCTAGAACTTTGGATTGTCTTTCTCAAAATCTTCTTAATGTTTTTGTTTGCTGCTTCCACGGCACCATTGGCTTTGGGCCGATAAGGGGTGGAGTTCCTATGCGTTATTTTGAATTGCTCGCATATTTCTTCCATCAAATGACTGTTCAAATTCGCAGCATTGTCCGTGATGATAGTTGCGGGTATACCAAAACGACAGATAAGATTTGAGTGTACAAAATCCACCACCGCTTTCTTGGTGACTGATTTGAGAGTGACGGCTTCGACCCATTTTGTGAAGTAATCGATAGCCACCAATATGAATCGGTGTCCATTTGAAGCTTTCGGCTCAATCGGGCCGATGACATCCATTCCCCAAGCGACAAATGGCCACGGCGCTGACATAGGATGCAACTCAGTTGGAGGTGCATGAATCAGATCTCCATGTACCTGGCATTGATGGCATTTTCGAACAAAACCGAAACAATCTTTCTCCATGGTCATCCAATAATAACCCGCTCGAAGGATTTTCTTGGCTAAGACATACCCATTCATATGAGGTCCGCATACTCCCTGCATGTACTTCGTGCATGATTCTTCCCGCTTCTTCGGCATCAACACACCTTAAAAGGTTAAGATCTGGGGTTCTTTTGTACATGACCTCGCCGCTCAAAAAGAAACCACCTGCATGTCTCCTAATGGTCCTCTTTTGATCTCCAGTAGCATGTTCTGGGTATTCTTGCGTTTTCAGAAATCTCCCGATATCGTAATACCATGGCTTGACGCTCGGTCCTTCTTCGATTGCATTGCAATAACCGTGGCTTTCCCCTGATTTGAATTTCCAAGGGATTGACATGGGCGTTACCCGGATAAGGTAGCATTGAAGCTAAAGTGGCAAGTGCGTCAGCTAGTTCATTGTGACATCGTGGGATATACCTGAATTCTATCGATGCAAATCGCTTGCCAAGAATATTCACGTGCTGTCGGTAAGGGAGGAGTTTAACGTCCCGAGTTTCCCATTCACCTTGAGATTGTTTGATAATTAGATCCGAATCTCCCATGATCAACAAATCTTCGACGCCCTGATCAATTGCCATGTTCATGCCCATGATACAAGCTTCATACTCAGCCGTATTGTTCGTGCAGAAGAAACGGAGCCTAGCCGTGGCCGGATAATGCTGACCAGCAAGAGAGATCAAGATTGCCCCAATCCCTACACCTTTAGCGTTTACCGCCCCATCGAAAAACATTTTCCAAGCATGACTGTCTTCCGAAACAACTTCTGTCGTATTTACCTCTTCATCAGGAAAGTAGGTATTCAATGGTTGATACTCTTCGTCGATCGGGTTCTCGGCCAAATGGTCTGCCAATGCTTGGGCCTTCATTGCCGTGCGAGTGACATAGACTATGTCAAACTCGGTGAGCAGGATTTGCCACTTTGCCAATCTTCCGGTGGGCATCGGTTTCTGGAATATATACTTCAAAGGATCCAACCGAGTAATGAGGTGAGTCGTATGGGCTTGGAGGTAGTGTCTCAATTTCGGAGCGACCCAAGTTAAAGCACAACACGTTCTTTCCAGGCAAAGTGTACTTGACCTCATAACTAGTGAATTTCTTGCTCAGGTAGTAAATCGCCTGCTCTTTCTTCTCCGTCGCATCACGTTGTCCGAGAACACAACCAAAAGAGTTTTCCAAGACTGTTAAATACAAGAAAAGAGGTCTCCCTGGCTCTGGCGGGACTAAGACTGGAGGGTTTGACAAATATTCTTTGATCTTGTCAAAAGCTTCTTGGCATTCGGTTGTCCATTTGATTGCAGCGTCTTTCTTCAACAACTTGAATATGGGTTCACATGTGGAAGTCAACTGAGCGATGAACCTACTGATGTAGTTCAGTCGGCCTAGAAGACTCATTACATCTTTCTTTGTTCTGGGGGAGGTAAATCCCGGATGGATTTTATCTTTGTGGGATCTAATTCAATACCTCTTCTACTGACTATGAAACCCAAAAGTTTACCTGACGGGACTCCAAAAGCGCATTTGGCCGGATTCAGCTTCAAATCGTACTTCCGCAACCTCTCAAAGAATTTCCTCAAGTCTCGCACATGATCGCCTTGAGTTCTGGATTTGATGATCACATCGTCCACGTACACCTCTATTTCCCGATGCATCATGTCGTGGAAAATGGCAGTCATAGATCTCATGTATGTTGCTCCTGCGTTTTTCAAGCCGAATGGCATGACTCTGTAAAAGTAAGTCCCCCAAGGTGTGGTAAAAGCAGTCTTCTCGGCGTCCTCTTCATCCATCAACACTTGATGATATCCCGCATAACAATCCACAAACGACTGTATCTCATGTTTGGCACAGTTATCAACAAGGATGTGGATGTTCGGTAAAGGAAAGTTATCTTTAGGACTCGCTTTATTCAAATCTCGGTAGTCAACACATACTCGAGTTTTTCCGTCCTTCTTTGGCACGGGCACAACATTAGCCAACCACGTGGTGTATTGTACCACTCGGATTACCCCCGTTTTCAACTGCTTAGTGATTTCTTCTTTGATTTTATCACTGATGTCAGTCTTGAACTTTCTTTGCTTCTGTTGCACTGGGCGACAGTCAGGGTAGATTGGTAATTTGTGCACCACTAGATCAGCTCCTAATCCTGGCATGTCATCGTAAGACCAAGCAAACACGTCTTTAAATTCAAACAAGAGTTGGATTATTGCATCTCGTGTTTTCTCATCTGTGTGGATGCTTATCTTGGTCTCTCGGACCTCTTCATCGGTTCCCAAATTAACCGGTTCGGTGTCATTCAAGTTTGGCTTAGGTTTATTCTCGAAATGTTCCAATTCTCGATTTATTTCCCTAAAAGCCTCGTCTTCATCGTATTCCGGTTCTTGGTTCATTATTTCCGGATTAGGTGGCGTGTTCGGATTTGAGCATGAGTTCCGCAAGCATGTCATGTTATTTAAAGCCGCATTATTAGGACTGAAAAGGAAGAATAAATAACAAAATTAGAAAGAGTGCAAAAGTAAGGAAATATTTATTTTATTTTCTTGGAATTTTCTGAAAACAAACAAAATTACATTGGGGAAACCAAAAAATACAAGAAAACAAAGAAAAACATCCAAGCTACATCCTGAAGTAACTTGTGATGAAGGAAAAACGACAGGACAAATCTACCAGAACTCCCGCCTGATTGGGAAGGGTGTGGCTTTCCAATTTTGCAATTTAGCTTCGGGGCCCACATACAGCACCTCAGCGGTGCTTGTTCCTTCTCCCGATTGGACCATATTAACATCATAGAGCATTTGCCTCATGGCCCCACATATGTCTTCAATTTCCTCCGCTGTAAAGACCTCGTCTTCTTCTTCTTCAATGTACCTTGGTCGGACAAAAGTTTGGTACAGATGTGGCAATGGTTGCGGCAGAACCCATCCTTTCTCCTTTCTCTTGTTGGCCCATCTTTCATCTTCAGGGGTTGGGCGAAAGCCCACTCCGAAAAACTTTTCAGCTACAGGTAAAGTTATCAACTTCGGCACTCCTTGTAGGGACTTTCCCAAACCTTTTCCTGGCTGGAAGCCATGTTTAATCATTTCTTTCGCCACCATGATGGAGGCATTAGACAAAAAAGGTTGGGGGAGAGGGTTCCCTTCTTCGTGTTGATCCGCCAACACAATCTCGAAAGCTTGATAGACAATGTTTTCGCTTCCCGCTTCCGCTTCCAAGCAAGGGATGGATGGATCTCGATAAATTGATTGCTCGTCTTCACCGTGGACCACAATCTCTTGTCCCTTGTGCTCAAATTTTAACATCTGATGGAGGGTAGAGGGCACAACTCCGGCCGCATGAATCCATGGTCTCCCTAGAAGAAAATTGTAAGAAGTGTCCATATCCAAGACTTGGAATGTCACTTCGAAGTCCACCGGGCCGATGGTCATAATTACATCAATCTCTCCGACAGTATCTCTTTTCACACCGTCAAAAGCTCACACACATATGTTGTTAGGCCGAATCCTTTCAGCTCCGATTCCTATGCGGCCTAAAGTGGAAAGCGGGCATATGTCTACCCCCGAACCCCCATCAACCATGACCCTTTTCATGTAGTAGCCTTCGCTTTTGACAGTCAAATGCAAAGCTTTATTGTGGGCGGCACCTTCCAAAGGCAAATCAGCTTTACTGAAAGATATCTGATTGATCGCGAAGAATCTTTCTGTCATTCTTTCAAGTTGTTCGGATGAAGTCTCAATAGGCACGTATGCCTCATTCAAGGCTTTTAGCAAAACCTTTTGATGTTCAGTAGACTTCATTAGAAGGGACAACATCGACACCTGCTCTGGGCATTTACGCAGTTGGTCTATCACCTCATAATCAGGGCATTTGCATCTTTTGAAAAAAGACCTCTGCCTCTTCAGCACTTACAGGTTTCTTTGACGGGAAACGCCTTTGTGTGGCGTTATTTACCTCCTGTGTGTTTAAGTATTTCTGCCCTAGGACGCTCTCGGATGAATTTCCCGCAATCTCTTTCCCTTTGCGCGTAACAAGTGTTCGTTGGTAGCTCCGGGGTACTGCGGATGGATCTGTCATTGGTTTTTGTTGCACGCGTGCAATAACCACAGGTTCATCTGGTTTTCGGGCCACATAAGTTCCCTTTGGTACATACATTGATGTTTCTCTCTTTAAATGGAACTTCTTGGGGGCACCTATGGACAATGGTTTTTCCACTCTACCTCGTGGGAGGTAAAGGACTCCGCCCTTCCGAGACGATGCTTTCAATTCAATCGTCTTTTCGGATTTGGTTTCAAGAGCTTCAACCTTTTTCCCCATTTTCTCTTGTTTCGGGGTAGCCTCAGGACGCTTCTCTATGTTGGCGATGGCGATTATCGCTTTCAAAGCTGGGTCAAATTCTTTGTCGTCACAAATCATCCCAATCACCGGTCCGTTGTTGTGGGCTGGTAATGGGTTGTTTGTCACATTTGGGATGTCTTCATCCGCGAAGACGATCCTCCCTTGATTGATCAATTCTTGCACTGCCTTCTTTAACGTCCAACAATTGTCAGTACTGTGTCCTTCAACACCTGAATGATATGCACAGTATATCCCCCTCTGGTAGGCAGGAGAGTCTGGATTCTGCCTGTTCTGCGGAACAGGCTGCAATAGGTTTTCTTGCCTGAGTTTTGGGAAAAGAGTGGAATACGGCTCCCCAATCGGTGTAAAGCTCGTTTTGGGTTGCTCACGGTGGCGAGCGTTATTTGGCCGTGGATTATACTGGTTTGGGTAAGGAGGTTGGTTTCTCTGGAATGGAGGTGGATTCCTGTTGGCTGGTGGCTGTGGCCGTGCCTGAGGTTGAATGTTCATGACCGCATAGGGTGGAGGCGGAGGAGCATAAGCCATGCTGTGATGTGGATAGTAATGTTGGGGGACCCTGTCGGAGAATACCTGCCTTGAGGTTCGATATCTCCTGTCTTCTACTGCCGCCATGGCAGTTTCCTCTTTTCTCTTGCTTCTGGGCATCCCTCCAGACCCGCCTTGGATGGCTTGGGAAGTTGCCCGAATGGCCGCTTGACTCAAAATTCGCCCCGTTTTCAAGCCATTTTCTACCATTTCTCCGATCTTGATTGCTTCGACGAAAGGTTTTCCCATCGCCGACATCATATTTTGAAAGTAATCGGGCTCTTGAGCTTGGAGAAAAGTCGTGACCATTTCAATTTCGTCCATGGGGGTTTCACCCTGGACGCTTGCTCTCGCCACTTGATGGCATATTCTCTGAAGCTTTCTGAGGGCTTCTTCTTTAAGTTCGATAGAGAATTCCTGTCCGGCGCAATATCGATGTTGTATTGGAATTGTTTTACAAAATCTCTGGCCAGATCATCCCAGATGTGCCATCGAGATATGTCTTGATCCATATACCATTCGGATGCTATTCCGACCAAACTTTCTCCGAAGTACGCCATCAACAATTCTTCCCTGCCGCCGGCACCCCTCAATTGATTGCAGTATTTCTTCAAATGAGCAATGGGGTCGCCATGTCCGTCGTACTTTTCGAACTTTGGTGTCTTAAAACCTGATGGCAAATGGACGTGCGGGAACATGCACAGATCGGCGTAAGATACACTCTTCTGTCCACTCAGACCTTGCATGTTCTTAAAGCTTTGTTCCAAACTCCTCATTCTTTTTGCCATCTCATCCTGCTCGGGGTCTTTGGATTTTGGCTCGGTAGGAACTCATATCGAGGTGGCTGAGAATATGTATTGGCTGCAACCTGGGTATGGTCCCGTGTAAGCGGTGGTGCCGGGAATGTAAAGGATGAGGAGTCGAAGAAAGGAGCATGTGCGGTGGGGTGCGTTGTGATTGGAACTGGCAACTCAACCGACGTTCTTGCAGATGTATCACGTGGTGTCACCCGAGGATGGGATATGGAGGGTGATTCAGAGAGGTTTGTAGTATTGGAATACCCGAACAGAGTAGGCGGATAATTGATGGGGGTATTTGAAATTCCGCTTGACCTGAGAAGAATTTCAGGGAACCCAGGGATCAGACTCGGGGCTCTTTCCCGTTGTTCCAATCGTCCAACATCTCGAGCATGCGGCAACGCAACATTCTATTCTCTTCTAAAGCTGCCGACTCAGTAGCCGGGATGGTTGTCAATGAGCTTTCCTCTGAAACGGGAATGGTTGCTAAAGGCATTTCTGAAGACATGTCGGCACCCTTTTTTGATCTAGTAAAATAGGATTGATTTAGCAACGGGTTGCTGAACTTTTCCTTTGGACCTCGTGAAGTATGAATGTGAGGCCAGAGTACCACAAAATCAACCACCCTTTTCTAAAACCTGGAGTTTGGCAAACAAACGGTTAGTCCGAAACAACATAACGGATAAGTAATCTCACGTTGGGTGTGATGCACTTATACAGGTGATAATGTTGCTACATGTATTCGTTTGCGATGCGTCATTCCGGTTTGTATTTTCTTTCGCTTTCATCCTTCATCGATCTTCTTTTTCTCTTAACTTCTTCCCCCCCCCCCTTTTTTTTATTTTTATTTTTATTTTTATTTTTATTTATTTATTTTTTAGTGATGGTCGAATCTTATGTGGATTGCCTACGTATCATGTCCCCGCATGAATCAGACCGGGCGTAGTTCGGAAACAATAGACATAAGATGAAATGTTCATGAATTTTATTTCAACAAACTTAAAACTTGAAACACTTGCAAAATACAACAATGGAGAAAAACTTGTAAAAGGACAAACAGACTCTAAAACAAAAGACTCTTCTAAGCATGTTCCAACGCCTCGAATCTTTGCGCCCGGGGAGCGTTGTTTGGTCTTGCTGCAGTTCTTGGGGTAAGATCTTTCCGTATGCTTCCCAATTCTGCCATGACTTGGTGGACACATTCCATGATTGAAGAAAAGAGGGCCGGCCGAGGTACTCGTTCGCAGTTCAAACACCTCATAGTAATGTAGTGCCCGATCTCATTGATCCTGGTTCTGATTATGTCTTTTTCTCTGAGCAGCTGCCCTATGTGCTTGTTCTTTGCCGCTAATACTTGAGAGTTGCCGGAGACATGGTCCAAGAGCCTATCTATTTGTCTTTCCATCCGTGCCATCAAGTTGTGACAACGGTCTCTATCTGCTTTAGCATCCTGGACTTGTCCGAGAGTTCGCTCTCTAAGAGTGGCATTTGCTTTTCTCAAATCAACGATGATCGCATCATAGTCTTTCTCTACTTGTTGTAGACGGAGTGCTTCTTGGTGGGCTGCTCTTTTCCATTTTGTCCGGACTGCAACCAAAGCCGCTTTTGCCTTCTCCAAGTCTTCTTGGTGTTCAAAGGCTTTCCTTTCCAAATCGTTTATCAGCATCTGATCACTCCGACTCCTCCTTGACCTTTCTGCGGCCAATTGCATCTTTTGAATTTGAGTTTGGAGTGCTTCTCTTTCCTGCTCCCAACCGGCCCTTTCCCGATCGAAGTCAGCCTGTTGTATGTCCATGGCTGCTTCCAGGATTCCTTTGTCTTCTTTTAAAGTGTTGATGCAAGATTGGAAATTTTGTGTCGTCTCATGCTCAACCTCCCTAACTCTGGCTTCTATTTCTCTCTCCCAATCGACGGCATACTTCACTGACCTTTCTGACCTTTGCTCTGGTATTGGTTGGTTGTGGAACCATTCAAGATAAGCGAGACTCACTTCTCCCCGTTCCCGATCGGCAACCATCTCGTTGATGTCGGAGAGTCGACTACCGAACCATACCTTCTGCGCATAAGTCTCCCTCGGGGTCTCTTCCGTCACAAATTCCCATACAAATGATCGCATATCCTCAATTGGGGCCCTTTTCTGTTCTCTTCCCAACTGCCGCATGACACGTAGCGGGGCATATGGTTGGAAACCCCTGAAACCCATTAGTATGTAGAATGGGCGGTATGTCGACATATGCATGATTTTGGCGGAAGGGAACCAATAATAATTCCAGGTAAGTTGATCTGCTCTCAAAGAGTTGAGAAGTTCTTGCCAAGTCCTCAAGTCTTCCGGAAGGTTACAACGGGCGGCTCTGTTTGTATGACAGCGAATATAATTCAGCCAATCTGCTTTGAAGTTTATCGCAATTGGGTGATGATAGAGATGTTCTATAAACCACATTTGTAATAAGATATTGCAACCTTCAAAATAATCTTGTCCTTCTTGGCATCGAGTTAAGGCCCGGAAGATGTCTCCTAGGATCATCGGAAGAACGATGTGTTCCTCGTTACTCTGTAGATATGAGACCACCGCAGCCAAACGGATTCTGATGCGTCCGCCACGTTCGGGAAAAACCATGGTTCCCAAAAAGCGATCATAAAAGCATAGATTCTTAAATCTCCCCAGGCGTCATAATTTAGCTGGTTAACAAATTCAACGTTTGAGAATTTCTCAAACCCTTCCTTATCACCAAATCTGTCGTAGAGATAATCTAGTGGCACCCAACCGTTCTCCAGACAACCGAGGGGAACCCGCCGGAGACATAGCTTTTTCAAAAAGTTATTCACACCCATCTGCCTAGGAGCTGCAGGTCTCATCTTGTGCAAATCTCTTCCGAGCCCCGTGAGTCCGCCCAATTCTTCCAAAGTGGGTGTCATTTCGCAATCCCGGAATCTGAACACATTGCTTGTTGAGTCCCAAAAACTCACTAAAGCCCTGATCACATTTTTATCCGGTTTTATCATCATGATGTCCGGAAGAAACTTGAGGTGCTTGTGAACTTGATTTCTTTCCCAAGCTGAAAAACTAGTCCACCATTTACGGAGCCGATCCGGGGTTTTGTCCTGGACCATGAACATAGGTGGCATTTCGTCTCTCACCCTTTTCTGGCCGATTCGTTGCGAGGAAGTCATGCGGATCCTAGAAAAGATAAAAAATGGATTTAAGATTTTTTTCAAATTTTTTTTTTTTTATTATATATAAAAAAAACGAATCTTGTTAATACGGCCTTTCAGCACTTGAAGAAGATTTGAAGGCTGTATAACACGATACCAGTGTGATGTCTATATTCCGTTTTGCGAAATTAGTCCTCCGGCGCCCCTTTTGAGGCGTTTGGCTATTTTTGCAAAATTTCCTAACTCTCGACTAAGAACAAAAATCCTAATTCTAATATTTTTATTATTGTTTTCCTTAAAAAAAATCAGTATTAGTTGAGCCCGATATGGGTTGCCTACGTATCTCATGTTTGGTGAGAATCAAACTTGCGTAGTTCGAAAATAAAAGAACTAAATCATTTTAAGAAAAGAAAACAAACTATTTTTTAAACAAGCATTTCTAAAACAAATTATTTTCAAAGGAACTAAGAAAATTTATTTGGAAATTTATTTTCAAAGAAACTAAACTATTTTTGTAAAATTAAGAAAATTTATTTGGAATTTTTTTTTTTGCATTTTTCAGAATTTATTTTTTAAAGAACTAACTATTTTCGTAAAATTAAGAAAATTTATTTGGAATTTTTGCATTTTTTTTCTTTTTTTTTCAGAATTTATTTTTTAAAGAACTAACTATTTTCGTAAAATTATTTTGACTATATACCCTGACGTTTTCCACTTCTTCCCTTTTTTTTAACAAACCGGTCGGCATGTAAGATCGAAACAAATAAATGCACACAAAAAGATGCAACAAGTTGGTCTTTTTGTTTCAGGTACACCTGTCCTAGACAGGCCCAACCCCTGTGTTGAGCCTCCTAAGTCAAATATGCACATGATGCAAATAAACGTTCCTATCGGGGATCCGGCATAAGGTTTTGTTATTCTAAGTCATCGTCCTGTTGGAAAAAGTGTCTAGACTGGCTTTAACTCGAGCGGACAACTCGAGCCGAAGAGTGTCGGTGCACCGGTAGCATGGCTTTCCGGCTTAATTGACAAAACTCTCCGCCTAAACATGTGTGACTACAAAATCCTTCACCGGGTGCCAAGCACCACAGCTATCTTGAGAAAAACGGGCTATGTCCAGCAAATGCCCGGTATTGTATTTCAGAAGACTCAAAAAAGAGAAAAAAATGGGTATCGGCACAATTTATATACAGTTCACGAAATATCAAAGCGGTAAAGCAACATTTAGCATATAAAATATAAACATGTAATAAAATCGGATAATAAATAAGCCAAATACAACAATTATTCAAAGCTCGAATTCTTAAAACCCTGAACCACCACACGAGATTGTTCCAATCATAAAAACACGCCCTTGTCACACCTCCTTTTGGCGCGCCCGCTACCCGGGGTAGGAGCGCAAGGGAGTTTTTCCAATTTAAGTGACAATATTCGAAACGGGATTATTTGTTTATTTCAGAGTCGCCACTTGGAATTATGGTGTCCCAAGTCACCAATTCATTTAAGTCCCGAATCGAGGAAATTTCGACTTTCCAAATGAAGTCTGCGAACCAGAAATTCTAAGTAAGGAATTCTGTTGACCCGAGGGAAGGTGTTAGGCACCCCTAGATCCCGTGGTTCTAGCACGGTCGCTTCAACTATTATAAATGGCTAAAAATATCTGATTTTCTATGTGTTTATAAATTAATATGCTTTAATTAAATTTTATATTGCTCTATTAATTTTGAAGAAGAGTATCTTGATTTAAACATATTTAAACTATAAATAATAAATAAAAAAAATTATTTGCTCCAAGTAAAATTAAAATTTCGTCCCCTTTATTCATTCCATTTAGTACCTTATATAAAATGAACACTTTAATCTCTAAATTTTACTTTCTATTAACCCGATTCTGGCATATATCTCTTAATAATTAGGTTAAAACACAAATGTCGTCCTTTTGGAGAAAACTTGTTCAGTTTATTTAAAATACTAATGATAGTGCCAGGTTTTCATCACGAAAAATGAGTTCAAACTTTCAAAAATGAATCAATTCAAATATTCAACTAGACTATCAAAATACTTTAAAGTGGAAGCCTATCATTCTTAAATAAAATGAGTTTATTTAGAATTATATTAACCTAACTGTTTTTAATTACAAAACTCAAAAATGTTCAACAATTGTTATTCAAGGAGATTAACGTTCACTGATGGATTCACTGATGTTATTAAAGCAAAACGGAACATAATAGCACAAACAACTAATTACTTCAAACGAGCTCAAATGGACACTACAAGCAACTCGATTTCACTTTCAAATGTGATCATCATGTGATTTTGAATTGCACGGGACTTAAATCGCTATCATGAATATACTAAACATTTATCAATTAGCTTCTTAATGATCCTTAATTTACAAATATTCTAAAACACCTAAATCCTATTCGTAAAACAAAATAAATGAACTTATAACTTTTAAAACTGATGAGAGAATAATCAGGTATAACAGAAATATTCCAAATATTCTGGGATTCAACTCATAAACAATCGAAACTAACAGAATCAATTACGATCAAAATGAAACAATAGAACTAAAGTATAAAGGAAACGCCAGAATCCACATCATGCTTTGAATTTCGACTTTCATGTCATATTGCTACATTCAGCTTCCCAATTTCAAAGCTAACAGAAGAAGTACCTGGAATTTCAACAAAAAAATGGAGAAGGAAAGATCAGCTGAAAGCAAATATCGAGCAGCAACCACAAACAACAATCAACAACAGCCTAGTAACAAATGCAGCAAACCCAGGAAGATTTGAAACCAGGCGAAACCAGAATAGTCCAATTCAGATAACTCAAATGACCTCAGAAATGAACCCCAGAAATCCGCAGAATCACAACAAACAGAATTTAAAAATGCCACTTTGGTGTTTCAAACTCAAGTTCTAAAAGAAAGTAACTTTCAGAATCTGTTTGATCCCTCAAACTCTTCTTTTCCTCCGAGAACTCAATATCTCTCTCTTTTCTCTAAAAACAATCTGTTTTAGAAAAGTATTTTAGAAGCTCTGTTCCAGAATCTATTTTTCCAGTGAGTGTGTAATGTATACTGCCAGTATATATCTCTCTATGTGTGAAACTTTTCCAGAGAATGTATTTGTGAATCTCTCTGTATGTGTGTGTATGTTCCAGTCAGTGTTCACTGTGTTTTATAGCCAAAACTACAGAAATTTACACTTCAGATTTACTGCCTTTCCTAACAAACACATGGGTACCTTTAACTTTTGAATCATTCTTTCCATGTGAGCTCTTATTTCCAGCTTTTAAAACACTTAACAAAGTTAGAAGTACTGATATCTCTGATTATTCCAACCTGATTTTGTCTAAAGGTGGGCTTTATACATTTAAACAAACACTAAAGGCAAAAAACTAACTGGAATATGCTGCTGTCCAGCAGTTCCAGCAACTTAAACCATGTGCGGTGCACTCTAGGGCTTAGTTTTTGGCTTTCAAATTCTAAATTATGACAGCTATATCCAATCTTGTAGCTAACTCTTAATCCATCAACAGAATCAAGCAAACAAAAGAATAGTTCAATTCAAACAACCATGAACCAACTGCCCGGGATTCTCAAACAATAAATTCGTGAATTTAAACGACAACATTTGTTGAGTCGAATCACAATATGTGCGATTGACATTCAAACAAAACAGGAACAGTGAATCAGGGAATCTCGGCCAATGCCGGACTTGTGCTCTAATGTTCTAACAAACGAACCTACGAATCTAATCGACGACATTCAAACAGTCGATTACAACTTGTATAATCGATAACATAAAGCCGACAAACAAATTCACAATTTATAGCACTTAAGCCGAGAGAAAAGAAAAAAATGAAACAAATACGAAACTAAATGTTCGACGACGCTAATCGAAACGAGTGTGTATCCTACAACATACACAATCAAATACGCGAAAACAGAAAATGATTGACCAAATAAAAAGGTCTTTGAGGAAGAGAGATAGAAAATTTGAAAGACAAAAAAAATAAGACAATCCAATGAGCTAAATTATACAAGTAAACATATATTGATAAAACAATTAAACAGAACAACATGAAAGGAAAATTACCTCGGGAAATCAGAAAGACCAATGTTCGAACTCGGCTTGCCCATTTTGAGGTCAAATAATCTTTAATCGAAGTGTTCTCAACCGAGAACAATCCGAATAAAGTCTATTGGACCCCAAAATCTTGATCAATTTGGTCAAATTCGTCATTTTAAATTTTAGGGTTCTTGAAAGGGAATTTTGGGGCTCGACCTTTTCCGGTCAGATTCGAGACGGGCCAATGGTTGTTTGGGCGTGAGGGTGGTATGGAGGTGCTAGGGTGAGATTTTGGGCTCGGTTGGAGTAAGTTTTTGTTTGGCTCGAATCTTCAATCAAATATTCGAGAAGCTACAGAATGATTCGAGCCATATGGGTGATGGATTCATGCTCAGGGTGGTTTAGTGGTTCAGGGGTGTTAGTTTGGGTGGCCGGCGACGCCGTGCCGCCGGGTTTTGGGCGTGGGGGTAGCCCGGCGGCGGCTAGGGTTTGGGTGGGTCTCTAATTTGATTTTAGGGAGAGATGGGCAAATGGTCTGGGTAGCCGGGTTTGGGGGGGTTTGGGGTAATTAAAATGGTTAATTAATTCTGGACCGTTGGATGGAATACCATCAACGGTCCAGATTAAAATTGGGAAATGGGCGGTTCGGGTGAAGGGAATTTGGGCTGGGACGTTTGGGCCTTATGAATTAAATCGAATTTCGGCCCAAATTTGATTTCCCCTCTCTTTTATTTGATTCTCATTATTTCCTCAATTGAAAAAGAATTAAAACTCTAAATTTCATAAAAAATAAAAATAAAAAAAATCAAATTAACTCATAAAAAATACTAAATTAGTCATACTAACAATTTACACACATAATTATTAAATATAAAATCACACAATTAGGTATTTAAACATAAAAATGCAAAAATACACATTTTGTTATTTTTTTCATTTTCGTAAACAAACTTAATTGCTCTAAATTGTAAACATGAATTTTATATACACATGCAATGTAATTTTTTTATTTTTATATTAATTTAAACAAATATAATCACGTATATACAAATGCAAACAAATACAAAAAATAACACAAAAATTCACAAAAATACACACCATAAAAATAGACAATTTTTGTTTTGATTTTGTGGGAGTAATTCATGTTAGGCAAAAATCACGTGCTCACAGTTATTAGGTGGAAAATGAGAAGCAACTCTTGTTCAGATAGCCGTACAGAAGCAAAGGATCAAATAATACTACAATAGAAGGACCAACCTTTGACACTTAGGAATTGGGGACTTAGTTGTACAAAAGGTTACCCTCAACAATCGAGACCCGAATAAAGGAAACTAGGCCTGAATTGGGAAGGACCGTAGAGTCCTCGAAGTTGTCGATAAAGGATCTTACAAAACTTAGCACAATGGAAGGTGAATAGGTGCCGAACAATTGGAACGTATCGTCACTCAAACGAAACTATTTCCAAGGTATTAATGTATCTCTCCTATCCGTTTGAATTTTAAATTAACTTAGTGCAGGTGTTCGATCGAATCTATCGAAGGCACTTTTTTACACGAAGGCCTTAGGTTTAAAAGCATGCACTGCATTTTGTTTTCCCTTACATCGGATTTTCTCCCAAATGGGGTTTTACTAGCAAGGTTTTTGATGAGGCAACAACTATATGCTACCTAAGGATAACTCAACAGTATCTGGGGATTCTTTTCAATCAACCTGGAATACTGGGGGGCATCACCCTCGGAGATCATATTTTGAGGAAAATACTTCACGCCTAAGAGGGCCTCAATAGGAAAACTTTGCAATGGGCCAAATAGTCAGATGAACCATGTCCATATAAATATATTCGAGCCCCGACGGCAAACATGTATGCATGTATCAGTTATTTGAAGAAGCATTATGTTTATATCAAAAATATTTTGTTTCTCAAAGAAGTCTACTATTATACGTGCTCTACACTTATAATCCTACGGAAAACGGCTCAAGAATCATAGCAAAAAGGCAACCCCGAGATATTCAAGGACTACCATCGATAGTCAGCACATCCGAGTCATCAAACTCGGACTCGTAAGACCTCAAAGAGGCATCCCTTCAAAACAAAGGCCTAGGCCAATATACCCGGAGACTAACTTTTCGAACAAGTTCGTAAGGTTATCGAGAAACAATCCCAAGTGACTTACCCGAAGGCTATAACCAGATTAAAAACTATGTTCATGTAAAAAGGCTACGACCAAAATAATGCGTCTTAGAGATGTCCGACTTCCACCATAAATTAAATGCCTTCAAACTCTTTGAAAAAATCGGTTAGATCAAGCTACCCTGGCAAAAGAAAAATTTAAAGGGCTTAGATAAATTCATCCCTCGAATAATTTAAAGGCTTTGATAACATCAGCCTTCGGAAAAACCTCAAGAGGTATTCGTTTATGTTTACACAAACAGATTACTAATAAGGTTCCGATTCGCCCAACCTTTGAAAAGCCCAAGGTGTACGGAAAACACATGCCAAGGCATAATTAAATTTTCTCTAAGTGTTTTAGCCGAAAAGAGGAAAACATTTATATAGTCACTCTAGAGGACGAATTGCCCAAAGAGCCTAAGGGCCAACCTAAAAGAGCCTAAGGGCCAAAATATATAGAGTTCGAGACCTTGCTTCACTAAATCGGACTCAAGAGTCCTATTATTCCGAACTCGAATCAAATTGATTTAAGCTTATCTCGAGGATTACCTAAGACCTTAAGAGGTATTATGTTGATCAATAAAAAACCTAAAGGTTTATTATGTGCTGAGTCTAGTATTCAAAGTGGTCATTGGAGTTATAAATTAAAAAATTTCAAAGGTGAAGACCTAAGAGAATTCAACACAAATGGGAGATAAAGTAAAAAGGTTCTTTATATTCACAAGAAATTGTTTACAAAGTATATTTATAATGCCCACGAGGGGCCCTTACGTAAGAAAAAAGAAATGAAAAATAACCTAGTCTATTTTGGGGCTACATCCCCGGAAGCAACATCCTCAATAACATCAGCCTCATGAGCTTTATCTTTGGGAAAATCCTCTTCCTCGATGGATCCTTCTTCACCTTCCTTGTCCTCAGATCCACTCAAAATGTCATCATCATCACAAGAAATAAGAAATCGAGCATCGGTTTCCATCGACTTGCTTGGGCTATTTCTTCAGTGAGGTCAAATCCTTAGGCATGGATCTCTTCGAGAGTCTCCCTATGGGCTTGGAACTTGGCCAAATCATTACACTATTTTTCCCAATATGAGGCCTCCCTCAACTCAGCTTGAACTGCCTCAGCATCTTTCAAATATATAGTGATAGCCTTGTCAGCCGAAGCTTTCGTCTTCTCAACTTCGGCCTTGGCATGTACCACTTCAGCCCAAAATCTAGCAAGCTCTGCCTCTAACTCCTCAATTTTCTTAGCCTGGGCTAGACACTTCATTTTAATGCCTCGGAGTTGAGTTTCAGTTGAGCTGTAATGGCTTCTTTATTGGTAACAAGCTAACCAATGTTTTTTTTTATCAATGGCAGTCAGCCTTAACTTGATCATCCTTGCCCCGAAGCTACCCAATCATTTCTAACTTTTGTTATAGCTGATACATCAAAGTGTTAGCCTCTATATTAAGGCCAATAATACTTTACTCTATTAAAATCACGGTTACTTGCTCATCTAGCTCGGTCTCATTTTTCCGAGCTTTGGCTAATTGAGCCTGAAGGTCCTTAAGCTCCTACTTCTTTTGGCCACAGAGGAGCCTCAAGGCCTTCTCTTTTCACGAAACCTTCTTGCACTCGGCCTCACATTGGCTCTGCTTAGCTCTAAACTTGACGATGGCCTATACATGAAATGAAGATACGTTAGTCAAAAGAAAAGAAGAAAGGAAAAAGTTACTACGATGAAGGTTAGTATTTACCCGAGTGAAGAGACGTTGGGCCTCTTCGAAGAGGGTTGATGCATCATTAAGATTGAAAATATCGTCAAGCCGATGAAATAATCCCAAAAAGGGTCTTCTTCAAAGACTTTGCTCTGGTCGGGTGTTTGCAAAGCCGGAGCATCCTTTATGGTTTCCTTGGAGTAGACTGGTAGAGATGGTGAGTGACCTATTGTCACGGCCCAAAGCTCCTCACTCTGGGAGCTCTATTTAGTTGCGGCCTTCTCAGCGTATATCCCCCCAGGCGTACTTATTAAAAGAGGGGGAATGATCTCGATCTTCGGGGACTTAAGGGCTTTGCCCAAGTCTTTTTTCGAAGCTCCTCCACCATAAGATAAAGTCTCAGGTTTGGAGGGCTTGGCGGCCTCGACTGGTTTCCTAGTTCTGGGTACCAACACCATTTCATCACCCTTGTTCTCTTCATCTTCTAGATATTGAGTGGCGGAGTCCAAACCCGTTTATACAAGTTTCCTCTTTGTCTTTCGAGTAGGAGTCCCCTTGTCTTGTGAATCTTCAGGCTTTGAAGCCCTCTGTCTTTTACTGTCCTTCCCCGATTTCAAGATCGAGGACACAGTCTTTTCCCCGGGCGGGGTTGGCCTCATTACGGATACATCTCTGATGCCTTCACAAATAAACATGAATGAGTTGACGCTACAAACAAATGAAAAATATCTTATACTTAGGAAGAGAATTTACCATGATGTTTGGACTCCCATTTATCCCTCGATAATTCACGCCATATGTGCTCATCATAGAAAGAGGTGAAGCTAACTATCGTACCTAGTCCTCGATATCGGGGACCACGTGGAGTGCTCAAGAAGTGGCTGAAAAGGTAAAGGCATTATAAATGATACGGAAGCTGAATATGAATAGATATTGGAAAGAAGAACTCTACTTACGTTTAAAGTTCCATTTCTCCTGGGAATGACACTTTATCTCTGGGGATGATATCCAAAGTCCTTACTCTGATGAACCGGCTCATCCAGCCTCGATCTTTGTCCTCATCATTACTAGCAATGAAGGCTTTCTTTATTCGAAATTGCCGTTTGATGACTGCTCCAAACAGCTGAGGCCAATACAGCCGTACAAGATGGTTGAGGGTGATTTGGCCTTTTCAGAAAAAATAGCACAACATGATCACGATGCGCCAAAAAAGTGGGGCAAATCTGGCCGAGGGTGACCTCGTATGTTTTACAGAAGTCGATCACTTCCTG